>ML179393.1:3991-16364 GCA_004369135.1 Dendrothele bispora CBS 962.96
AGCTAAATCCGCGCGACGGGCCAGATGTGCCCACATTTCGGATCGGCGATGGCGTACGCGCAGGACACGATATTCAGCATGTTTAGGCAGCACGAGGTCGGCACACATATGAGAACACATCCCGAACGCCATGAGGTCGGCATGTGTGTCGAGTTCTGAGAGGATCTCGTCCAAGATTTCGAGGGGAAGGCCGAGCAGTCTGTTTTTCAAGTCCCAAGTCTCCCATGAAGCCGACAACGACATGTTGAGCAAAGACTGGGTCCCAGGAACGGGGGTACTTCTTGAGGTCGAGTATAAAGCAAGAAAAAGGCGTGTAAGTAGTCTTTGGAGGATATAAAGGTCATTGAGTGCTCACCACAGTCGTTACTACCACGCAGCAGTCTGCGAGAAAGAGGAAGAAGGGGATGAGAAGCTCTTGTACTGAATCCGTCCAAACGACAGCGTTGACATCAGATTTACCAGGAAGAACATACACGTGATCCACCGAAGTAATTCATGTCGGGTTCGAGTCGGACTATATTCCGATATGACTTCTCCATCTGGTAACCTCAACAATCCAGGATGGTAAGTAACTTGTGTGTGCGTGATTGTCTCCATTCTTCGGAGTCACCACATAAATGTATAACAGCTCAACTGTACGTTGGTGAGAAGAGTTCAAAAGCTACCTGGACGAAAGCTGCTGTTTGGAAGAGAGTTGCTGTAACAGTCGCGTCAAGAAAGCTAAGACACAGTAGGTCAAGGAACTGTTAACGAAGACATGTGGATATAAGGCGAAGAAGAGCAAATATTCGGGACCAATACATATGTACAAAGACGGTGGACATCATGCATTACATTTTGGGCCCAAGGCCTCACGGCCTCTTAAGGTGAATTAGTATTAATGTTGGTTACCAAAACATCTAAAGCCGCAAGTTGCCCCCAGGTAGTGAAATCTTGTGGCGGTCCTGTCCAGCTCGACGAGTAGGTATTGCCATTCGCAGCCAGATCTAGCAACGCATTGTACTTTGCACGATATACATATTAGTTTGAGAGCTGATGGGAAACAAGACTGAGGAGAATTATATTAACCTGGACATCACCATAACTATGGATCAAGATCTGCAACGCGTTGTTATCAGCGCTTCGTACAGAGACTTCATCTAGTCCTCGAATGAATACAGCTTGAAAAGCCGGTCAGCCCGATCTTACGCACGACGAGTGCATATTGTAGATCCTTACCTTTGAATCCTACGCCATCGTTATTGGAATCCGGACTGGCTCCTTCAGTGATGATACCGTCACTTCCTTGCCATGGTGCCGACTTCATGGAGGCTGCCGCGATGTTTACCATCCTGTGAAACCATCTCAATCAATATGCAATCTAGATATCAGGAAAAATCGCCTACAAGGACCTCCAACTATCATCTCCGGTAACATCTTTGAGAACACTCAAACCTTCCAGGAACTTCCCGTTGTTGTATGTGAAAAGCCAGCTGGCAGGGGACCTAGAACAATCATGCCCATTGACGGTGTCCAAAACCAAATTGTCCGTATTGATGTTGTGATTCTTCATCCATTGAGCACTCAGTACCGCGGCATCGGTGTACTTGGAATCGCCAGTTATTTCCGCAAGGAACGCTGAAAGGCTACGTGCGTACGAGAATCGGGTGAACAAGTTGTCGACGGTCAACACTTTGATGATGTACTCACGTTAGGTAGAGCCTGTCATAAATTGTTATTTCTCATAAGTTTATACCCGTGTGTCTTCGTAAAAGCATCTCTTACCCCGTAGTTATGGAATTGATACTCTGGTCATCCGAGTCGGCCTCTGGAAACGAAAAAAGCTTTATGTAGTCCGGGAGAAAGATAAAGCAAGAACGAACATACCCAAAATACACCACCAGCCATGGTAACTAGCAAAGTTCGTAAACACAAGCCAAAGATATCATTGATGAAGCGATACTTACTCCCATCGCATGTCCCCGCCAAAGTAAAAGACTTCTGTGGGTGAGAACCGGAAGCTGCATCTTGAGCAGTAACGACACTATGGTAAAGATTAGAACTTGCGAGTCAACGGGCTGATATGTATCTGACTCACAATCCAGAAACATGGTTCCAAGTGTCGATTGCATGGGAGAGCAGGTTATTATCCTTTAATTTGGATAAGCCAATAGCTAGATGCGAATGACAGGAGACATACACCATACGCTCTGAAGGCATATAGAGCGCTTGTTGCCCACCACCTGAGTAGAAAGTGTGAGATTTGACTGAACAGAGAAGCAAAAAACAACAACGCACAGTGCATCATCGTTAAACTACGTCATCCAGGAGAGGAGGTCAATAATAACTTTAGCTAGATGGAAAAGCCGCAATAATACCCTGTACGAAAAGAAAAGTCAGTGAATTCTATCTCCAACGTAAAAGGCACAGAACTGACTGGAATTTATCATAATGGGCATGGAGCCCGAAAGCGGTATTGAGGTTGTTGGTTACTGTGCCCTGGTAAACATTGGAGGCCGCCAGGTGATCAAAATTGGCCATCGCCGAGTACACATTTCCAGACTGCCAGTATCCAATCCCTGCACCAAGGAAACGCTTCAGTAATCCGGACTGTGGCCGTAGTTACGCGTAGAGTACGTACCATTAAATTCTCCAGTCCCGCTATCCAACTGAGGCAATATCGCATCAATTGCACTTCGAGCTATAGTGATGCGCTCATCGCGGCCACGGCTGTTCGAGAATTTCTGGAGCACATACGTGTGAGTATGCAGGGAATAGGTTTAAAAAGGAATAATTAAGCACCCTCCAGGATAATGGTACACCTAAATCTTGGGCAAACGAGAAGCTGATTAGGGAGCAGATTGCTAGCAAGTATGGTGGACTGAGGATCATGGTAGAGAGTAGAGAACCGAGAAACGGCATCTCGCTGGCACTTAAAGGACGCGGGCTGCGTCCAGTTGTCAGGAGGCGGTCTGATGAATATCAATACCAAAAGGCATATGGTTGGGGGCTTCCTCACTGTATGGCAGACAATGCCTCGACATCAGCTGGGACCTCGTCTTCCCATAAAGACTCCAACTCTTTGCATTGAGAAGAACATGTGAGTGATACTCCAAGAACGTCGAAGTCCGTAATGATGTTGAGTCCACTGTGCAAGTCTACAGTAACAGACAGTACAGGATTTAACCGGTCCTTTGAACACTAAATCTGAAATCGGAGCACTGAGTATTACTGCGAGTACATATCAGGTAGTTAGCTATATACAATACATTAGGACCATCTAAACTATGTCTCTACCAATTTTGGGGTCACTAGGATATGTGTACACGTAGCAGTGAGCAAAACAAGGCAATGTCCGGTAATTTGGCCGTTCTGGGTCATTTGAACAGTGTGACAGGTCAAGTAACAGATGTCACACGCGCGTGTGACGGAGCTCAATCATCGTCGTCTGTTGACAATTCCTCTTCATCTATCGCAATTTCTTCACCGCTTTCCTCCTCTACCGCTCTGCCAGATGTAGCTTTATGAATCTTTGGCTTTGGGATTACTGGATCATGTGCAAACTCGGGATCTTTCGCCTTCGGCTTCGGGTTTTGACGTTCCCAGTCTTTCAGCTTGAGACCTTCGGATTTTGCGAGCGCACGTTTTGTTTCCCAGTCTGTAACAGCGGTTTTCCATGCGTGTGTCCTTTCCTCATTTCTCTCCCTTCTCTTCTGATCCTCTTGCTCCCACAGAACCATCTCTGCACTCTGCATCTTCCTTGCTTTTTCTCTCTCCCTCTTCTGCCTCTCTTTTTCCTTCATGGCCTCATCGTGCTCCACAACCTCCTGAAAATAATCATCTGCTGTCAACAACCGAGGTAGTCCATCCTTTAACAACTTCCCCTTCCCTTTCCCCTTCTTCGATAACTTTTCCTCCTTTGCTGCAAGCTGTTTGCGTATCTGGCTGCAGAACAACTGCTGGAGTACTGCATGACCTTGCAGTTGAAGACACCGACCCTTCGCAAGCGTTAGCCTTTCAGTTTGTAGTTGCAAAGCTTCCAGCAGATGGCGCTCATTGTTTGTTGTAGGTTCCAGTGTCAATGCACTCTCCACTGCGGCCTTGGTCGTTTTTACCGGCGAGAGTAAGAATGTCTGGAGTTCAGGTGGGTTGTGACAGGCTTTCGTTGGTGAGGATGAGATGAGGAATGATTGACTCGTGGACTGTAGCTCGGTTATCGTCATCCGCGCTCGACGTTGTCGACTAGGTGTGTTGACCAGGGCCAATTCGGTCGATCTTTCATTCTGAGCTACCTCATCCAGGCTACCGGCTTCGGGTCTCATCAAGGTGGAAGCGTGCACAGGCCTTGAAGCATCAATGAGTAATTCGGTAACAATACGGACGGGTGTGGAGGGCTCGGCAGGGGTGTAGACTTGTGTCGATGTTGCTTTACTTGGTGCCATCATGTCCTCGGTCACAACATTACGGTCAACTGGCCAGAGACCGGTTTTTCGGAAAGCAGTTTTGATAAGATCGGGAGTCATAGTGCGAAGGTGAGCTCTTCCGTAAATCATTGCAAACGTGTCCTTTTTGATTTGTTCTCCAGTTTCTCGCATGTGTTTGTCTCGTTCCTGGCCAAATGCTGTCTTAAGCGGGCTAAAGCAAACAACGTCGAGTCCCTGATAAATATGGGTTCCATGTGCGACGTAGCATGGTACGTGAATCTTGTGTTCACGGCAAAACTGCAGGAAGATGCGCGACACATGTGATGCATGGCTATCCACACTAAGGCAGCGGTACCGTCCTTTGGCCTTTTCACGGGTCATGCGTTCGAAGTGCTTGGCGTACTCGAGTCCGATTTCATTGTCAGTCCAGCCTTTTTTTGAGTATCCGACCCTAATTTGCTAATCAGACTATTTTTTGGATGAATAGGACTCGGAGAAGACTCACATAGAGTTAACAGGATCATTTTGGTTCCATGTCACACTGTACCCCTTACCCTTGAAGATCAGAGCAGGTGGTATAGTAGTCCCATCCGCACAAATAGCCACGAGTACTGTTGTCATTTCTCTATTAGCACCTCTTTGTTGGTACTGTTGCTTCTTCCCTGTTCTACCAATGACTTTTGTCGCCCCACCGCTCAAATTGTTGAACCCAATCTCGTCAAATCCCCACATCAAGTCTGCCGACATAGGATTGCCATCGTCACCTGTTGCTGCAAGTCGCTCCATGATGGTGAAGTATCGATCATTACTGTGAGGATTCACAGCTTGACCACGGAGTGTATCGAGTGAGGATGCATTGAAGACATGTAGACGATCAGAATGTTTGGCAACAAAACGATAAGTCCAACGCTTCCCAACGCCACTCTCTGGAAAAGCAGAACCCAGTCTAGCTCGACACAATTCATCAGCATGCTCCTTTAATCGACGATGATCAAGCGGGTGACCCCAAGAAGCCAACTCAAGGACGTAATCGATAACTTCTTCCGTTTCCTCTTGAGTAAGCCAACTCTTCTCTGCATTATAATTAGCCTGTAGCTGTCCTCCATGTACAAGGTTCCATACGGTGACGTGATTGAGCGAGACAACCTTGTTGGTCTTTCGAGTGTACTCGGCCTCCACCTCAGCACAGACTTTACGGAGTCCTGGTTTTTTACCTGTTTTCTGTGACTGATACTGCTGATAGAGGGTAACGGCTTTAGCTAAGAGCTCACTCTTCAGCTCCGAGTTCAGCTGGGCACGTTTTGTCAGTGAAAGAGCATGTCGGCCCATAGCAGGAAGTGTCAGTGAGTGGCTCAGCCAACAGAGTGACAAAATCCCGACATTCGGACATTGTGTGACTGAGCATCACATAATGTCACCATTGTGACCTCAGTCACACCTCCCACCGACAAAAACACCTGTTTCGCCTGTAGAACTCGCAAATCTCTGGCGCTTCACTCCAAACTCATTTTCAAGGGACTTTGAGTGGTCCCGCATGTATTACAATCAGTCCGATGTTGTATACTGTAGATAGTAGAATACAAATTCCAAGTCAAATTTTTGCTGAAATCCCGCTCCAGTGTTAAATTTACCCCCACATAACGGCAATAGCATCCCGCACCATTTTTTCAAGTAGAAGATATGAAATACATATGTACCTACCAGAATGAGCCCATATGAAAGCCCCAGGCCCTTCTGAAGTCCAGAAAATCGCTACTGTTTAAAGGAGTGATCGTGTTTAAAGGACCGGTTAAATCCTGTAACACGTCACACCGCCACTCACGTGAGCGTACCTTACTGTGACACCTTGTGACACTGACCTTATTTCGAGTCTTGGTTCCCGAAATCCTGCTGCTTTCACTGTAACCCATAATAGGTTTGCTCCCCCTTGTCGTTGGAGTCGTTAGATGTTAGCCGCGTTTAGAGTAGGCATTGCGACGCAACGCGTAACGGGCTAGCCAAACAATGCCTGTCAAGATTTATTCTATTAAAATGCTATTCTACTTACCTGCTCACAGTAAGTACTCTTTAGTATGGTCACCCTATTTAGTCATTGATCCCACTGTCGCAAACTACCGAGGTCGTGGTGTTATGTCTGAAGGACCCCAAACTAACCGGTAGGCAACAATATTCAGTATTTCCGACCACCCAAGCTTGTGATTTGTTCTACTCATGGTTTGCCGCGAGATTTTTTTTTACTACACTCGCTAGGCTTCTTTCTTAGACGTATACCGGTCTCAAAGAATCATAAGAGACGGAAATGAGAGCAGGAAATCAATGAAGAGTAGCGGGCTTATGATATTCCGACCTTTCGACACACTGAACAGAATATTTACACACGCGAACGATGCATACCTGCCATCGGAGTCCTTATTGTACGTATTGTTCATTGCCTTCTTGACCATGCTCTTGCATGCTCTCTCACATGAAGTCAGGGCTTTTTTCCCGCCCTTCCACCTGTTCGAGCCATATGGTCTTTGACTGTCGAGGTCTTCGTGTCAATCTTTACAGTGCCACCATCATCTTTCGGGTCAGTCTTCAACGCTTCTGATGTTCGACAGCATGGTTATACTGATGCCGCCTCCCTGAGTATGAGTGCAGCAATGCTATCAACACTCGGCCTTCGCGTCTCTGGACTGTTCTCGAGTGTTGATCTTTCGACAAGACCATGATGATCCATCTGTGATCATCTATAGGAATAATGCAAATTCAACTTCTGATTTCTTTCGTGATCTTCTGAATTCCACCCTAGAAGTTTTCTCCACTGGTATCACATCCTGTCTTCGTTAATCGGCGGCCTACTCATGCCGATGGGGTTTTCAACCTTCACTCACCAACTCTCTCCCAGCATTCATTGAATAGCAGTATGTACGCATTGTGGCCGCCCAGCTCCAAAAGAAGAAGCTATTCAGACTTGGGCTGATCGATGACGAAGTGCTGGTATAAAATCTCAAAAATTCACTTGCGACTGATCTCCGTAAATGAAAGTAACATAAATGTCTCAATGCAACCGTTCTCACTGTTATACAGCCCTAAGTTCTCTGAACCCACGACTGTTGCACTTCCTATTCACTCGCATACATAGCATTAAAGTTTGCGATCTCCAAAGTTGGATATCGAGACATCGTGCATCAAGACGAATCCGTCACTTCAAAAGATCCGTATACCATGTAAGTACATCGTTCATTCTATGTAGGCCATTCCTTGACGCGCGAGAGACCGTGACCCAGACTAACGTATCGTGGCGCCCGCTGGTCTCTCGTGCTATCCATTTAAGTACGGGTGTGTTCAATGTTTGGTAAACGTTCGGTCATTCTAACGCCACCAGATACTAGTTCGTTCAAGTTTCGTTCCACTTTCTATTCTTCCATTTGCTCAAATCAGATCTTGTGGATGAGGCGCGGCTCCAAGTTTCTCAGTGGACCACGTCCAAATACAAATAGTCGGGTCCTGCCCCCTCGTGAACGGTTATATGGTTGGAACAATCATACAACGTTCGGTCGTCCTGGAATCAGCTATTCTGATTCGCATCCTAAAGGATCGGGGAAATCATGCGTGAGTAGTATAGTTCCCCTTATAGTCAAGTTCTGGTAACACTTGTACTGGAGGTTGCTGATAGTACATCTACTCTATTATCAATTATCCTCTTCTACTCACTCCACTCGTACATGGTTGGGTTTTCGCGTCGGGTCCGCACCGAAGATGTCACTTCATAGGTAATTGCACGGAATCCCACTTATTTAACTGCCACATGAACCAAGTTGATAACCTATACGTGTAATATGTACTTCAAGTTAAATTATCATGAGCCGCCTCGGGCCTCGAGACAGTACTTGCTTGAGTTACCCCAATCAAAGCTTAAAGAAGGAAGACCGGTAAAATGCCGGCAAGATGCATTTTACGGTCTATGAAACTTCCTCGTATGACTCTCCTCCCGAAAAGTATCATTATTTCTCCGAAGTTCTCATACTGAGTAACGCGTAAGTACAACCAGTTGGCGAATCTTCGGTACGTCCTTGTACGACGTTCGGCGCCCTGATGGTCGTGGTCTGTAACGCTTTAACGGCCCCCGACGAAATGCCAGTGGCAAGTATGGGTTCATTTGTCACCGAGCTCAGATGGCAACAAAATAATTACTCTCACACCATGGTGGCGGTAGAATAGTGAAGAACACAGGGGGCGAGACCCCAAGACGCAGCGCCTCTTGATGCGAGTGCTATCAGATCGGTCTCATTATTAGTAAGTACTGTAAGTTTGTGTCTTTGCCGGTTTAAACCAAGATATTAAGTGAGGACTCTATGGGCAGTCTCAGTACTCTCACCAGTATGGGCCAAGTCAGGCCAAGTAAGTGCGGTCGCTTTATCAAGAGACTAAGGACTTGGTAGGAAGTAAGTTGTGATCTAAAAAGTTATTGATTAATCCGATTTCATTCCCTGAGATCAGCGCGCTGATTTGACATCAATTTTATTTCTGGCTCGTTTAATTTAAGGTGCTTTGCTGTAGGCTTGAGAATTTTCTTGAACTTGCAACAGGCTAACCACAACGAAAATTTCAAATCTTTGGAGAGAGCCTGAATTGCCACCGAAAAGTTAAAACATATTGTAAATTGACTGAATGTTTCGTTGAAGCTTTGCTTGGGAGTACTTGTTCCGTTACTTAGAGCACCTTTCACTATGCCTAATCGTACACGTGCTTACTTATTGATTCAGTCAGATCACGGAAAGTATAGATCCCTGTACAGGATTTAACCGGTCCTTTAAACACGATCATTCCTTTAAACAGTAGCGATTTTCTAGACTTCAGAAGGGCCTGGGGCTTCCATGTGGGCTCATTCTGGTAGGTAAATATGTATTTTGTATTTTCTACTTGAAAAAACGGTGTGGGATGCTATTGCCATTATGTGGGGGTAAATTTAGCGCTGGGGTGGGATTTCGGCAAAAATTTGACTTGGAATCTGTATTCTACTATCTACAGTATACAGAACTGTGGTGATTGTAATACATGCAGAGCCACTCAAAAGTCCCTTGAAAATGAGTTTGGAGTGAAGTGTCAGAGATTTACGAGCTCTACAGGTGAAACAGGTGTTTTTGTCGGTGGGAGGTGTGACTGAGGTCACAATAGTGACATTGTGTGATGCTCGGTCACACAATGTGAAAGATCCCGAGTTTGCGCATGATCCAGTGGCCCCTAAGCCAAAAATTATGATGCTACACCTGGCAAAGTGGTAGAGAAGAAGAGTGGCGAAGATAGATGAAGAGGAATCATCAACAGATGATGACAATCGAGTTCTGTCACACATGTGTGTGTGACATTTGTTACTTGCCCTGTCACACTGTTCAAACGACCCAGAACAGCCGAATTACGGGATGTTACCTTCTTTTGCTCACTGCTACGTGTACACCTATCCTAGCAACCCAAAAATTGGTACAGACGTAGCTTGGGATGGTCCTAATGTATTGTATATAGCTATCTACCTTATACATACTCTCAGTAATACTCAGTGCTCTGGTTTCAGATTTAGTGTTTAAAGGACCGGTTAAATCCTGTAGCTACTAGATGGGTCGTCGAGCTCGAACATATACTTATTCACAATAGGGGTTTACGGAATATAGTAAGTAAAGCTTTTTCGGTATCTATACATATCTTACTGGAGGTACTATAACGAGAAGCCTTGAGATCTTGAGAACCACTTCCTAATCAGGTGCGCCTAAGCCTCCACCAATCCATTCATGATTGAATAGGCAATGGTGGTGGCGCCTCTTGGCTAGAGGCAATTTCCCAGCACAACACCTAAGCGATTGATTTCCTCGCAACCGAATCGTCACCTGTCGTCACAAGTTCGAGCCTGAGAGGATGACAAGGATAGGCGATGGAGGGGGCGATGATCCTGATACATGTCCTTGCCAACGAGGTTTCTCACTGTATCACGACATATTGCAAACTTGCAAAAAAAACGTCTTGACAGGGTGGAGCCCTTAGAATGCAAATTTATAAAAAGACAAATTGTATGACCCTATCAAGATAAAATTACACAGCACCACCAAGGTATCTACAATTTTAGATACTCATGGACGGTCTACTTGCCCATTAGGACGCTCGGCTTCAAGAATGACATTCTGTGTGTACGACGTATATGCATAAATATACTTACCGTATGCCAACAAAAATTGAGAGCATATAGGCAATACTTATGCGAGAACGCGGCCGCGAGGTTGAAACGTGAAACGAAACTTGAACTTTTTAGGTAGTGACTTCCTATGGATTCGGAGACCCGGCTCGACCATAGCTCAAACATGTTCAGGTTTTTGGAACTGAAAGGGCGTTCGCACATGAGGAGTCACCAATGCCACAGAATGATGGCCAAGACGAAACGGAGCTTCAATTTGTATATAAAATTATCGCCTGTATGTAGGTAGATAGGGAAGATGAATTGACTTTCGACGAGATCCGGTGTACATTTTCTACGGAAATAATGCGCGGTAGTTTTTCCAGCTTGACAGCCTCCAAGCCTATCCAGTTGAACTGGCTGCGGATCGTGTAGAAGTACTAGAAGGGAAGGACAAGACATTTGCGGGAAAGATACCAGCGTCCGTAGTAGATACCTGGCCGCGTCCGGAACCGAGACGCAGCTAACTATAGCACAGAAGAGAAGATATGAGGTTGAGAATTCGTCCGTCTTCTGCTCAGTTAAGTTCCTGAAAAAGGGAACAACGGTCCTTGTTCACCGAAATATCCTAAAATACTCGCCTGCATCATCCTGGTCAGCTTACTCTACAGTTATATTTAGCTTGCAATCCCCACGGATTCAGCCGTGGTTCTGTGCTCGGCCACAAGAAATGTCCTGAGATATTCCCAAGGGTTGTCGACCGTCTTCTGGGTGCTTGAAAATATCCCGGTCGAGTCGTAGATAACTTGAATAGGTGAGCTACGGCACAGTAGGTCATGCGGGATCCCTAACACCACGACTTCTGCTTCATGGGGTCTGTCAACTGGGTTGAGATTTAAAAACGGGTATGCGCGGAAGTGCTTGGGTCACTTGTGGGTAAGAATGATAAAATTCATGGGAACTGCAGCCAGTGTGTACCAGAAGACTGAATTCAGTGGCGTTCGATAGTGTACTGTATACGTAGTTCGAAACATTATGTGACAGCGTAGTGATACCATCGTATCTAGACTTAGAGCGGTATCTGGTCATGAGCGCATCTAGATTCTAGACCGATGATTAAATGCGAAATGCGCTCGGTCCTTCGGTGATAACTTGTTGATGTCTCCCCATGTTCCGATTTAGTTCGAGCCCGGTCGAATAGGAATGATAGGCGACGAGTCGTGGATTCTCACAGTGCCAAGGAAGAAGGTCCAAGGTCACGATTTCCTCTTGGACAATTCTCTGTGGTTCTATACACATTGTAGAATGGGTCTAGACAGCTAGAAGGGCCACACATTCACCGCAAGAAACTGGAAGAGCATGCCACAGAGTCGACAGGCTGTGAACGTCGCCACTCAAAAATGAAAGGTACCAGGAGGAATGTGACCCCAACGTATCGGTCAGGTACAAACTTGAAACCTAAAGCTCCTATTACAGACCCATTTTTTCTCTTCAACGTAACGGCAGGATTTCCGTTCAAGCGAAGGGCGGAAAGACGGAAGGAGACGACGGGAACAAGGAGATATACGGGTTTGTAACACCGTAAAATCAAAGTTTCGGTGCTTGTCATCATGAGAAAGGACAAGTACACCGTTGCAAACGCAGCCGCCCGTAAAAATCGCAAAATAGAACGGCACAAGTTTCTTACGACGTTCGGCATAGACCTACATTCGGTGCCCATCATTGACATCAAGGAGGCGGAACAAAGGACTGAAATTCAGGTTACTTGAGGTCACTTGTACGATCGATATTCCCGTACCGAAACTGTGTATTTAATGTTGAGCCC
>ML179393.1:16389-27720 GCA_004369135.1 Dendrothele bispora CBS 962.96
AGACTAGTTCGACCTAGGAAATATAGGCATCTCTCTAGTGCTAGGTTCGTTTTCATCATTCCATCCTCATGATCGGACTGAGATGTAGCATTTATATCCCGTCATAAATATGTCTTTTTATATCTTTTGATTATTTGAACTTTCAGGCTATTTTATTTGTATAAAATGTTATATTTTCGCAGGTTCTATGATTTATATCCATATCTAGTTACAGACACTGTTCATTTATTCATAAAGACAGACGTTGTCTGAGGTTATAACTAGTAAAAGTTATATAGTAAAACTAAGGAAACAAAGTTCCTACGTTATATCCTTGTTTTCCGCCGGTAAGATGTCGAAAAGATGTCGAAACTCAGGCACGAAACTGTGAGGCCTCGAGGTGTCACATAGTGGTACTGTATCCCCTGTAAGATCTGACAAAAACTGTCAAAGATCTGGTGAAATGGGGAACTAGTTGATTAAGGAAAAAGTTGAGGATTTGTAGTGTCAGTAAGACAGCTATAATAACTAGTCCTCTCCAACAAAGTCGGAGTCTAGTTGCCAATATAAGACGAGGAAAGAAGGTAATAAAGATCTTGGAAACACTAGTCAAAGTTAGACTGTAATAAAGTGAAATGTCGTTAAAACGTTTAGTTTCGCTAGACAAAGTAAAATCTTAGTTTATGAAGTTAGATGGTAAGATGACCTAGGTAGCCTGGAATAGGCACTAGTAACAAAGTATATAACCATCCGTATGGAAGCCCAAGCTAGTAAAATCGGTGTCAACACCGTGTTCGTAACACCGTTGTAATAATTCAACTCCCAAGCTAAGGACGAGGAGAGTAAACTAATAGGGAAACTTAACACAGTTATAATATGTTCAACTCGCAGGCTATTCGACAAGGAAGGCTATAACCATCAATGGTTATAGTCAGGGTTCAGTTATAGCTTCCAAAAATGTTAGAGTTCTGATCGTAGTCGGTATTATTGAACTTAATTACTATTAGGCTTCAGTAAAGTGAAATAGATCAAAATCATAGATATAACGTGAAATTGACAGTCAAGTCCCGAGTGATGTCAGGAGTACAAAGAGTATTATCATTGCTATAGCCGTGAGTATCAGTGCTATAACTGTGATTTTTACGTACTTAAAAGTGGTCCGTATAATTGCTGGACTGGATTTTCGTCACGTGGGAACGGATAGGATCCGTTGGACAACCCCTCACTGTCACTAGCACGCTACCTTGGACTGGGAGATTCGGAGATCTCATTACGTTGATCAGCTATATTCGGATATAGACTGACGCTAAGCACGCTTATTGCTATCGGTGTCTATGCTCCTTAGTCCTTGGATCACAACCGCTGAGTCCGATGCTCGGATCTTCGATCTTCTTACCTTGATCCTACCTTTGGTTCCTCTTAGCGTTCAATCTGTCGGAAGCCTCGACTCAGCTGTTGCTCTCACCACGCTTATTCGTTCAGCAACGGATGGTCCTTTCATCCTAGTTATCTTGTTACACAGGATACTGTTGATTCTAACCTAAGATTGATCATGACTACCAATATGTTCCATATATATGATATTTCATTTCCTCATATGAGGATCGTCGTTATTACGGAGGAGGAGAGGCGATGGATGTTACAGACTAGTAGGGATACAGTGGGCAGTTGGGGACGCTATTTGGTTCAGAACCACGGTGTATACTCTAGCTGAGGATTACATAACATACGGCACAAACCTTCACGCTAATCATTACTAGAGTAATTTCACGTCTCGTGATGTTGACTATATCTTTACCCGACACACCGACTCATATCATCTATAGTTATATAGTTGTTATTCTAGTGATATTTATTTCGTTAGAGTTTCGGTTATGTGGTTACTTATGATTTGATTAGGAGTTATACATCACATACGCTCGCTCAGACCCCAAACCTCTGTCTTAGGAAAACGTCGTTTGTGTGTTTTGTTGTCACTTCGTTTCAAAATTAGTTCAGACCTCAACTTATAAGATCAGTGCTGAGTTATATAGTTGTCTATAGATTCAGATCTGTTTATGTGTTTTCATTTACACTCCAGATATGTGAGTTCACTTACATTTACACTAACTAAACCAACACCTTCATTTCCATAGCTTCTACTATTGGGGTGTTATGTTCAGACTTACCGAAAACTCCGCTTTGTCCTCGAACATGTTGAACTTTATATAGACTTACCGAAAGCTCCGCTTTGTTTATATATTGGTTACTTCTTTTGTGAATTATTTCATAGAGGGGCGTTATATTAGATTACCGAAAGCTCCGCTTTTCTGATATATATGAACGACTGGTCACGCTTACCGAAAAGTTCCGTTTTGGTGACTAAGTTGGCTGTCAAGTCTCAATTGGTTAAATTGAAGACTTTTCCGCGTTTCAATAGTGGTTGCTTTAAAATATGATAACTCACGTCTTTACACATAGATGTTTAGAGCATGAGAAGGCCTCGGCTGAAAGACCAATTTGTTTGAAAATTTGTTGTTTCCATACGGAAATACTATGACCTCTAGAGGAGGACTTAGTCGACAGGATTCACGCTCGTTCTTACCATGATGTCAGTGACCTCATGAACCAACATAGATGACAGGAAAATATACATGTCTCATTTTACTTTTTATTTCTTTGATAAAATAGATCCTCTAGATGTCAGGAGGATGATATATACCATACATCTTTATTCGAAAGCCAGCATTAGGTAAGGGAAGAGGAAACACCTCTAACCCATAAAGCTCATAAATAGTCGTGCATTAGACTCAAAACAATGTAACTTTTGCCTATTGTGTTGTTTGACTTGTGTTATATTTTTGATTGATTGTTTGACCATTGAAATTGAACTTGTGTTATTTGTGTTATTTGTGTCATTTTGTGTTTGACTTGTTATTTGAACCCCTCCCACCATTGACTTGTTATTTGAACCTTACCCACCATCGCACTACAGTACTTTTACTGCTTCCCCCCATACTCTACAAAGTCAAAATATCGTCACTTATCATCAGAATGATCCTATATTGGAAGTGTTCTGTCACTACTACCACATTGCAGCCCTCAGAGAACAAAGTATTTACAGTCTAGAGACCAGGTTCTTGGTCTTTTGGTTGTTTTGTCTTTGTTCACCATGCACTCAGCATATTATCGTGACAGTAGATTGGATTCTCCTTACTGTTCAGGAGTGTTGATCATGCACTGTCGTTGCGTTCCCCTATTTCTCATTCATTGATCAAAGTCTCACCAACACTCACTCACCGTTTTACCGGACACATTTATTGTGATTCGCATTCGTTTCTAGTATCGAGTTCTCGTATTATAACACGAGACTTGGTGTTCCTTAACGGACGAGTACTTATCCCCTACTCGACTCATTCGCTCTGTATACGAGCACTTAAA
Organism: Dendrothele bispora CBS 962.96; assembly: GCA_004369135.1. Classification (NCBI taxonomy): domain Eukaryota; kingdom Fungi; phylum Basidiomycota; class Agaricomycetes; order Agaricales; genus Dendrothele; species Dendrothele bispora. The sequence continues at coordinate 19,789 of ML179393.1, forward strand.
TTCGCTATCAAAATCAAGATCCATACTCTTGGAATCTAGCTCTAGAGACTAAAGGAACCTCTAATGGACCGCGATTATCTTACGCTGTGGCTATAGGAGCCATTCTCTTGATACTCGCATTTTGGATGACTTGTGCCAAGGCAGCACTATTCGTATTTGTTGCGATTCGCAACCTCATGCAACCTATTCTCGTAGTCACATACAATTATGCGCTACTCTCTAGAAACTACGTCTTGCATCATATCTTGGTATTCGCATGGAATCGCCGTTTGTTTTCGGCTTTAGATATTCTGCTTCCAAAAATGAGGCAATCACCTATTTCTATCCAATACCGAATCTTACACCAAAAGTTGGTAATCGCATCTGTCATTCATCATTTCCCACAAACATCTACTTTGAAACTGGACCTCATTGAGAGGTATTCCATATCGCAAAAGGATTTGATGCTATCGCTCGAGGAAATTCTCAATGAAGAATACTCCGAAGTGTTGCAATGGATCCTTGCGAATCGGAAGAGTGAGGAAGCATTAGACGAGTTACTTCGCAAGCGGAATGTAGTCCAATATGTTAGGACAAAACAAGAAGCATGTAGAAGAACTGCGAATAATGCTCCCACCCAGTTTGGAGATGGAATCACACCAACGGGAATGTCCTATGGAGAATACATGGGAGCCATAGCGGATGAATATAATATTCAGTTGGGTCCGCTATCCATTTTGAAGCCCTGGTTTGCAGCCGAACAGATGAAGGTGTTTTGCGATCGAGTTTCGGATCTGGAAAGGAGGTGGTTTGAAGGTACTCTTTTGATGGAGGAATATACCTCAGAGGCTAGAAGGATCAGAGATTTGGTCGATACCCATCTTATGAATGATGGACACACCACAGATCTAGATTGGTTAAAACAACGCCTTTTGAATCTGGAGAATCTGGTGGGAGGTCTAGGCAGATCTGGAAGATTCGTTAGGAAGGTGTAGACTGTGCGATTCAGCCAGTACTACTTGCGATTCACGAGAATCGCACATCAAAACACTTTGGACTTAGGTTTTTTGGTTTTAGGACACCCACGTTGACAGTCGACTTATCCTCCAATGTTGGAACACCTTGAGCCATGAACATTGGAGTTGATTTGCGACTCTGGTCTACTCTTCGGAGCATATGGACCATTTTGGGATATAGATTCAAGGTTGAATCTCACTTTCTCACACATCGAAACTTTTCACACACGACTTTGGAGTACGAGTCGCATATGGCGACATTCAAGACGATATATTTTGCGATTAGAATCGCACAAGATTGCTACGCTACAGTTACACAAGTTACAAGCAGATTCAAAATTTTCAAGAAGATCCCGAAGGTCCAGCTTCCGCATTTCCTCGATCCGTCTCCGTGTCAATATCCCGCCACCGTTCCGTTGTAGGTGTCAGGTTGTTATCGATGGGAGCGACTGGCAGGAGAGAAGCGTTAGTCGCACAAATTGCAGCGACAAAGGAACAAACGACTCACCAAAAGGCCTGCGATGGTGAAAGGGGACGAACTTGTATCCATCCCACTGATATGGTCAGAGATGCGGTTCATCCATTTCTTCCAGCACGCACTTGATACTCCTCCATCGACACCCAAGGCATCTTCTATTCGTTTCGGGCTTGGGTTTGTCCCAGGAAAAACATGCGAGCTTCGGATATGTGCAGATAAAGCCTTGTCGCACGCATAACTTGCACGGATCGCGAGGGAGGAGGTATATGACACCGGGTGTACGCGAGAGAGAGAAGTTTGTCTGGACACGCGAGAAGGATCTGTTGGATACAACGGGGGGAGGAGTAGTCAACCTCCACATCTCCATGGGACGGATACTCATTTGGGGTGATGCGTAATTTGATACGCGATTCACCCTTTCAGAGACAGAAGGCGGGTGGATCTGCTGGTCGTTGTTGTTGGTCCATGGGATTGAGGGCAAAAGGTCGGAGTCAGTGTAGGTTGGGTAGGTGAAGTAAATCGCAGGAGTATTGCGTAAGGGTTTAGACACCCATTCGCAAATTGTGTCCGAGTGTCAAGATCAGCAATTTTGGAATTGCCCTTGGGTTTTCGAGTCGCTTTGGAAGAGGGTGCCTTGAAAGTTCCGGGCTTTGGCTTCTTGGTAGACTTGACCGGCACAGGTTCCTCCAATGCCTTGCGCTTAGCCGAAGTCGCATCCGGCTGCCATTCGTCATCCAAACTTGACTCGGATGGTGTCGGCTCTCGAGCACACTGTTTACCCCGCGATTTTGAGGATGGGATGTAAACATATGCGCGATTTTGAACTCGGGGTAGAGATTTGAGAGGAACGGAAAGGATTTCGGGGTCTGCAGGTGATAATGGGCGCAAAGGATGTGTTGGTCCGGGGTCAGACATAGCCACATCGGGATTTTGGAACGAGGAATCGCTGGTACCCGGATCGCGGAGGATGGACTTCGAGACGGCGTTCTGCTTGCGAATCGCATACTCGACACAACCAGGACATGTTTTCTCATCATGATTGGTGTTGGGGGTGTAGGGAGTGCGATATGAAGGAATAGGGAAGTGCGTCTTGAGGTGTTTGTAGAAGCAGGATATGTTTTTGCCATCTGTCAAGTACTGATCCAACAAGTCTAATTCAACACAGCCTGGAAGCACTAACTTAACCTGTTGATATTGTCTGAGTCAACAATTGCCGCGTTCTGATTCAGCAAACAGTTATTCCTGACTTAGCATTTTACATTTTCTTATCTAACAATTAATCAAGTCTGAGTGAGCATTTACAAATGGCTGATATGACATTTTTACACCTCTGATTCAACAATTAATAACTACAAGTCTAACAATTTTGTAGTACACAGCTAGTACTGATTCAACATTTAATGCTACCCCAGCAAGTACTGAATCAACAATTTCATGGTACCCCTGCAAGTACTGATCCAACAAGCTGTGTTACCCCAGCAGCTGCTGATTCAACACTTTTGTGGTACTCAAGCAAGTGCTGATTCAACACTTTGGTGGTACTCAAGCAAGTGCTGATTCAACACTCTTGTGGTACTCAAGCAAGTCCTGATTCAACACTTCTGTGGTACTCCGGCAAGTACTGATTCAACAATTTTTACTGTATAGTATTATTGCAGGATATGTTTTTGCCATCTGTCAAGTACTGATCCAACAAGTCTAATTCAACACAGCCTGGAAGCACTAACTTAACCTGTTGATATTGTCTGAGTCAACAATTGCCGCGTTCTGATTCAGCAAACAGTTATTCCTGACTTAGCATTTTACATTTTCTTATCTAACAATTAATCAAGTCTGAGTGAGCATTTACAAATGGCTGATATGACATTTTTACACCTCTGATTCAACAATTAATAACTACAAGTCTAACAATTTTGTAGTACACAGCTAGTACTGATTCAACATTTAATGCTACCCCAGCAAGTACTGAATCAACAATTTCATGGTACCCCTGCAAGTACTGATCCAACAAGCTGTGTTACCCCAGCAGCTGCTGATTCAACACTTTTGTGGTACTCAAGCAAGTGCTGATTCAACACTTTGGTGGTACTCAAGCAAGTGCTGATTCAACACTCTTGTGGTACTCAAGCAAGTCCTGATTCAACACTTCTGTGGTACTCCGGCAAGTACTGATTCAACAATTTTAGATTTCGGATAATACTTGAAATACTCTGCGTCCCTCTTTATCAACAGAACCATCAATGATAGCTCTACCACTGTTCCACAGTCGGTGACCCTGTAGAGCTGTCTGGTAATAAACTTCATCCTTCTTTTTAGGATGACTTGGCTGCCATCGAGCAAAGTAGTCAAACCATTCATTGGCAATAATTAGTACAAGTCGGTATGCCCTGTATTTTTTGCATAGTCAACTGCTGGGAAAGGCATTGGGAAAAAAGGAAACCCACGATTTGTTGGCCCGATTCTCCAAGAATATTTCATCAAACTTTTTAAAGGCACGCTCTGTAAAATTATTTGTTGAAATTCTATCTCGGTTATGTCCCCGAGGAAGGCCAATATCAGTCCAGAGATCTAAAATTACTTGTACTTCAGTTAAAACAAGACTGAAAAATAAAGCTTACCACGCCAAGTTTCTGAGAACCAATTTGTCTTGAAATAATTCAAGACATTTGAGAATGAAGAAGCAGGTACAATGTGTTTGAGACGCTCGATAAATATTTGAAGTTCATTCTCCCAGGACTTCTCATCCCTTGCCCGCTGACACCAGGTGCAGTAATACTTCTCAAAAAGCACCCGATAATTTAACTGAACGGCTTTTTAATAAGTATGTGATAACTTTTAGCAGGGGTAAATCCTAGGGATGGGAAAATGGTCCAAATATGGATAGTATAGTGCCCAGGCTTCTTATATAGGCTGGCCTGACCCAGGATTAAGTAAAACCCGCACCCCGGATTCGGAACTGCCCGGCAACTAGTATTTAGAGTTAGGGTTAGGGTTAGGGTTAGGGACAGAATGGCTCCAACTAGCTCTGAGGGTGATGCAACCTTTCCACAACCTTCCAAACAGGCAATTCCAGTTTAGGAGGGGTCACAATGGTATTATTAAGCCAATACAACATGGTCCAAGGCAAGTTTAAACTTATTTTATAATTATTTATTATCACATGCTTTTTGAAAAGTAGTGCTGTTTTTATGCCCTATAAAGGGTTATCACATACTTATTAAAAAGCCGTTCAGATAAATTATCGGGTGCTTTTTGATTAGGATTACAGCATCAGCTGCCGCTGAAGTCTTCGAAATGACCAAAGTAGCAGATATTTGGCAGTGCGCTTAAGACGTGGCCGCCCAGGCTCAGGAGCACCATTTTCAGTCTGCCACCGCAAGATAGCCTAGTTGTTTGATACATCAATAATTGCAGTGTCAAAAATGGGTGTAAAATCTACCTGAATGACATGAAACTGACAAAGTCTGATGACCATATTCGGCCAAACTGTCGTATTAAGTTATGTGAGAAAAGTGTTTTTTAAAGGTACTGTCGATTTACCTGATAATATTGCACCATTTTCAGCATAGCTCTTGTCAATCATAAAGAAGAGGGGAGACCATCCCCCCTCATCCAAAACAGCCCGTGCTTCACGTATGAGTTGTTCATGGTGTGGATGATGTGCTTGGTCAATGCACGATGGATCTATGATTTTGGATTATAACTTATTAGTGTTAACAAAAAATTGGGGTTTTTACCTTCAACAATATGCCGTGCCATATCTTCAACTAAACTTCGCACCTCTCTTAGAAACAATGTAAGTGTGTACTCTCTAACATCTCCTGATACGAAAACAGGACCTGAAAAAATAATTTTCAAACCACTTCTGAGTAAAAACATATTAATTTACCTGGTAGCATCCGCTCATTTTTATCAACAGTCACAAGAAAGGTAACTGGAGCACGGTTCTCGTTCTTGTTGCGATAAGAGGAATCAAGACTTAGGCCATTCCTTCAACCATATAGGAGCATGTTTTGGATGCAGTAATCATTTTTGATTCCAACTTGAAACTTGACTGATGGCATGCTTGTGTCATACACGTAGCTGTAAAGACTCATAATCAAGACCAAGATATGTCACCCAGGATAAACAGAAATTTACCTGAATATTTTATCTGGGTTATGCTCAGCAAAAATTCCAATTGCCAGAAGTGGGTCATTAATCAACCGTTCCCTCCGTCGTACATTGGCAACCATGTTATTGATTTGCTTAGATGTCGGATGGCGATATTTTGGAATGTTGAATCGTTCCAGGTCATGAGGAATTTCTGAAATGAAGAATTTATATGTAACCACTCATAAACCAACATAAACATACGGCGCTTTATCCGTCCCGCAGTCATGTTGGCAATGCTGGCATACATGAGAATTGTTTGTCGCAGAAATTGAGACATGTCCAGGTTTGAATCATGGGCTTCATTATGACTTGAGTATTGATACACCCATGCTTTCGAGAGATCATTTGAATAAACTTCAACCTGGTGCACTTACTATTTTAGAGATTGACGTTCAAGAACAAACAAGTGATTTACATACATGAAGCCTTACTTCATTAGCGCATTTTTTACGATTTCTTCCCCTCTTCTTATGTTCCACTTTGACTATAGGCTGCTTTGATTTATTGTTATTAATGCTGAAAAAGAAATTTAGACATCCCAGGACTTATAGAATAAAACCATAAATCAACGTACCCTGAATCTGAGTTATCTGTATCCTCCCATTCCTCTGGAACATCATCACAATTTCCACGGCACATATATGTTACCCGGTAAATAGTAATGGTGTTTTCTTCAGCACCGTGAAATTCCAAAGGAGGCTCTCGATCAGAGATGTTCCATTCCAACATGAATGGTCGGCAGCAGATGTCTTTTGGGCGATCACATGGGTGTCCATTAAAAATTGTCTCAACATACGGGGAAATGCTGTAGTCATGAGGGGTGAAATCATTGCGCTGCAGAAAACCTGTTAAGGATAAAAAATTGGACAATGTGAAAAAAATACCATTTCATCAAAGAACTTGGGCATTTCTGTCGTCCGACTCCAGCCTAGCTCGAACCATCTCTCTGTCTCAGAATGATCAAATGGAGCTGGACCTTGAACCTTCTGCTTTTTTGTCTTTGGGTGGTGGCTTTTGGATTGTGGACTATGAGTTGAATGTGAGTGGGAGACTGTCTCAGGAAGGGTGAGTGTCGTGTCTAGTGTAAACAAAGCTATTTTGGACGTTCTTGGAGAGAATCTCCTGGTCTTTCTATAAGGGGGTGACTCAGGTGAGGCAGAGGGTGATTGCGATGAGCGCTTCCGTTTTTTTTTGGTGGGGCGATTCAAGCTCTGCAGTAACTTGGGAGGATCACTTATTGAAGCTGGTATTCGACGGTGTTTGGCATCCTGGTTACATGCTTTTGCTATCCAAATAAGTTAAGCTATGAAAGGAAGACCTTTAAAAAAATTCTCTTCCTTACATTACTTTGACCTCGTTCTCCTTTACGAGGGGTTCGTAAAACTGGATTTTTGTACCGAGGTGTTTCGTCTTCTTGATCACTATCTTCTTGGTGGTGCTTCTACAGGGGATATCAATAAATTTACGGACAGATTCAAAAACAACCCACGTTTCTATGCAGTGCTTGGACAGTGCCAAATAGCATAGAGTCCTCGACCTGGGGATGTTGCATTGGAAATTTTTTGTCATCGTTGATTCTTCCTCTACTTCTTTTAAAGTGTTTTCAGTCAAGGAACCCAGACACGCAGTTTTGAAAATTTCAGTGTTCTTACTCGTGTCTGTACAGTCGAGCTGCACTCTGGTACAGGAAGTCAGATACGCAGTTTTGAATATTTCCGAAGTGTTTCTTACTCGTGCCTGTAAAATTTGTGCCTGTAGTTGGGACTCCTTTTTGACTCGGGTCCTAATTACCTACCCGTTGTAAACTACAGATAGCCAATTTAGACACTCCACAGATATAGATAGCAGATCCACGCACTTGTGCTTGGATTATAGCAGTATCTTTACTCCTGTCCATAAAATTTCGGTCTGTGGCGTGTTTTTAATCAGACAGCTCCTTGTCAACTCGTGTTTTTCAATTGGATACCATTGCAAATACGAGTGATGCTCTCGGTTTATTTTGGGGCTGCTTGCATTTGAAATTTGTACCTTTACTTGTACCCACAATGTCGTGCCCATGACTTGTGATAATCATACAACTCCTTCGCAACCCGTATCTTTCTATTATATCTTATTGAGAACACAGACAAGTAGCGGATTTCTGCACTCCGTGAATCTTGGGGCTGATCACATTTGAATTTTGTACCTTTAATTGTATCCGTGAAACTCCTGCTCATGGCCCAGAGAAGTTGTGCCTCAAAGAACTCCGCATCCACTCGTATATTTCTATTATATCCTATTATGAACATGGAGAAGTAGCAGACT
>ML179393.1:27807-50290 GCA_004369135.1 Dendrothele bispora CBS 962.96
TTATCCTGGGGCTGCTCGTATTTGAATTTTGTACCTTTACTCGTATCCAAAAAAATTCCTGCTCATAGTCTGTAGTTAGAAACTCTTTGTCAACCCGTGTCTTTTTTGTGGGCACAATGGCTGTAACCTTACTCGTATCCACAAATTTCTGCCCACGGCCTGTGGTAATCAAAAACTCGTTGTCAAATCATGGTTTTTTGTGAACACAAATTGCACATCTGTAAATCACTCACAATTTACTCGTGTCCACGAAATTATTGCCCATGGAGTGTGGTCATTAGACGACTCCTTGTTGACGTTTTAGCTCTTGATTAACCAAAAGCGGGAGCTGAAAATTCATATATAATCGCATCTATCGCTCTACTTATAACGAGTTACAGACTTACAGACTCGCTTCAGTTTGACTCTGTTCAATGTATGTACCCCCTAGTCCTTGCACACATGAATGGCTGACTATAGTCACACAGATTCCGATGCCAAAGGATAGCGAAAACGAGATTTCTCAAGCCTATGTCAAGGTCGTACTTCATGAAGACAATACTCTGCAGTGCATGTGTGACAATTTCTACCAAACTGGCAAGACCTATCGACATACCTTTGCTGTTTCCTTGTTATTGAAATATGGACCTGCAAGTAGATTTATGGGTGAGTAATCGAGTTTTATACTAACATTATTTATAAATTGTGAATAATCCCAATTTCTACAGAGAATGAAACTATTAATCCAGTCCGTGGAAGAGAAGCAAAAGGACGATCCCAGAATATCCAAAAGCTCAAAAGTCAAGGCCGTGACCTCCAGCAGAGGACAGACTATGGGGTCTTGCAGGATTTGGATTATTTTTTGGAACGCTGGGAAAAAGAGTCTGACATTGACCCACTTACCAAAGAAATAGGCTCACAAAACACTGATGATGAATCTCATACTGAAGAGGGTGGCGAGTCGGCTGGGGAAGATGGTGATGATGACTTTCAGGTAGATATGACTCCTGTTCAAACACGAGGTAATATATCTTCTACTGTTATACTCTCAAGCTATGCTCACAAAGAGTAATAGTCTCCAAGGGCCGTCCAGCTCGAAGTCAACCAATGCAGCCTTACCGAGCCACTAGTAGACGCAAAGTGCCGACACAATTTCAAGCTAAACCTGGCCCTAAAGGAGAGAGACTTCATCCCTTAAGTTTGCTGCATAAAGGTCCGGCACACTTGCAGACAAAAGAAGCCAAAGAACGGGTGAACTTTTTTCCAACATATGAGCTTATAGATATATTGACAAAAGTTAAGGCACAAGGAATCAAGAATCTTCAAATGTTAACCACGAAAAAAAACACTGTGTGTTTAGCTAATTGGATTATGCTTCCGTCAATGATTGATTGGACAGAATTTAAACAGGCTAGGGAAAGAATACTACTAGAACCGGGGCCGAAGCATAAATTAGATCAGATCAAGGTATGTAACATTAACATATGAACTATTCTAGATGTAATATTTTTTAGGAATTGGGCTCGGTGAGCCACCCCCAAGTTCGTCGACAACTGCTGCGTGGTCCTGAGGTGTGTATTTATATTCTACCCCTGCCAAAATTATATTCAAGTTATTCCAATAGCCAGCAGGATTTGAAAATGATGAAATCGAGGCCTTGTTTGAAAAAAATGTCAACAGATGGAATGGCGCAGATTATTTTTTACGCCAAGATGAGATGGTTGGATTTACTGACCTATTGAATGCATTGGCAGTATCAACAGGTTCCAATTGTCTTTTTCTTGCTAATGAATATCAGACACTTGGGCAACGATTGATTGAATGTGGACCAGACCATTCCACAGATGAGCTCGAAATTCTGAAACCTGTGAGTTTGCAAAAGTTTTACTTCAAATTTACTCCACTAAATCTCATGTTAGGAATGGTTTGGGCCTGGAACTATCTATGCTCAACTGATCCATTACACTGCACATTTTTTATCGAGACCAACTTCTATTCACTTTTTTCATTTGGACAACAGTAAAGCACACTGGGTTTTGTTCAAGGTCTCATCGAAGTCTTTCAAGATTGATCTTTTTGATTCACTTTCTGATGGGGATTGGGATGAGATTGTTGACATTGATTCTGAAGAGGGGATGGTGGCCATAGCTAGCCATTTTGGTGGTCTGAAAAATTACACACAGGCTAGTGTTTCAAATTTATTTAGATTCTCCTATTCACAGAGTTGAAATTCACAGATAAGCAAGCAAGATCATGCCCGAGTTCACTATACACTGGACCTGCAAAAGGACAGCTCCTCTTGTGGTTTTTGGGCATCCTCACTGGGCATCCTTTCTGTGTTACATGCAATAAACAATCAATCCGCTATCAACAGGTTGAAATCCACAACTTCCCAAGTTTTGAAGACCCTTCTTGGTGCGGTTTGGATATCTTGGCGATTCTCATCACGTGGTCTTGAGACCACACCGATACAAGAATTTTTACGTGCCGTTGGTATTGAGACACATCTTACCACAGATAGAGCCTGGCTACGTATGAATTTTTTATTCTGCTGAATAGTACTCGAATTATTGCCGTTTGCATAAAAGTTGGCGCGGCATGTAAACACGCATAAATTTGACCATTTCGTTGCTCATCGTGCGCGACGAATATCTCGTCAACGAGTACACCTTTTACCTTCAATCCAAGTGTATTCTGATACTATTTTTCAATATCTAGGGCGCCCCATATTTAGTTTCATGAAATGTCATGTTTTTTGGGTACCCTTTAATTTCTGTCATTTTCACCAGTATTTCAGCATTTCTACTCGAACAGAGAGTGCTACCATCACGGTTAGGGTATGTAAAGCTCCTTAGGGCATATCTTGAGGGCGCCCCATGCAGTATGAAGTGAGTGGCCAGGCACAATAGAGTAGAGATTTATGTCCATCACGCATTTTTTACTTCATACACAACCAAATGGTCAAAATAAGAATGGGTAAGTGAGTACATACAGCAGTCTTGGCCCTGTCTATCTTCCTAGCTCTTCCCAGCTCTTCCTAGCTCTTCTCTGTGCCTCCATCATCCTTGTGTGCCTTCCATGTCCCTCTGTCCAGTAGTCTTCAAAAGTGTGTTGCACTGTGCACCTTGGTAGACCAGAATACTTAACAACATCTTCCAAATGAAGATGACAGTCCATATGAATGAGTGAACATCGTAAGTCTTGAGAAAGTGAGCGGCCACGAGCCATGGTAGTGGTCAAAACATGAGAATAGTTGATTTCACACGCACCTGCAATGCATACACAAGCTATGCTCACGAGATACGCTTCTGCTATATGGGGCGCCCTCGGGATATACCCTGTGGAGCTTTACATACCCTAACCGTGACGGTAGCACTCTCTGTTCAAGTAGAATCGCTCAAATACTGGTGAAAATGACAAAAATTGAAGGGTACCTGAAAACATGGTATTTTATGAAACCAACTATGGGGCGCCCTAGACATTGAAAAATAGTATTGAAACGCACTTGGATTGAAGGTAAAAGGTGTACTCGTTGACGAGATATTCGTCGCGCACGATGAGCAGCGAATTGATCAAATTTATGCGTGTTTACATGCCGCGCCAACTTTTATGCAAACGGCAATAATTGATTTTGCAGTGTGCTATCAGGCCCCCATGGCTAGTTGAATCAAACATTACCCACGAAATTCCAATTAATACCAAGGTACAATTATGATTACATTCTGATACTTGATCGTTGGCCTTATAGTTCATCAGGAGCCAAGCCCTGAGATTATGCAGGAAGAAGTTGATTCTATGCCTGCAATCGAGGTGTGATTTTTATTTTATTTCTTGATGTTATAATATTAATTCTTTGTTGTCTGCCAAGGTGCAAGTCTCATTCAATGAGGTTGCTCTCTTAATTTTTCATTCTACTCAAACTCATGTTGTTTTCTAGGCTCATCAACAGACCAGAGGGGAAAAGCTTGTGTGTTGATATCTTTGACATTTTGGTCATTAATTATTTGATATTTCTACAGGTTGCAACAAAGAAGACCATTCAGAACTTTCAGCATGCTACAGGCATCCAATTGAATCTGACTACTGCAAAAAAAGATATGGAATAATCAGGTACGCTCGCAATCATGTCATCCATTTTTTTGTGACAATTGATGTTGACCTGGTCATACAGTATAAATCATTTGTATTGGAACTTCAGACTGGGAAAGAGTTCAATATTGGTGGCATCAAAATTCAATTGAAAGATCTGGAACGACTTCAAAGAGGATGGATCAGTGATGAACTCATTACACTCTTTCTACTAATGACTCGTTCTGCATTTGAAGAGCGCCATGTCTATGTTGTTGACTCATTATTCTGGAAAAAGCTTGAACAACTAATCCTCCCATATGGTTCTGATCACAAGAAAGGCTGGAAAGATTCTTTGATGCGATTGGTCATGAAGAATCCAGTGAGTTTTAATATCAACTTCATCACAAATTTTTTACTTACAAGCAATAAGATACCATGGGGAGACTTAGAATCTATGAAGCGCCTTCTTGCTCCTATTCATTGCACAGACCACTGGATAATGGCAGTTGCTGACTTTGAGGAACACTTTATACACCGCCAAAATAAAAAAGGGTTCAAATGAGATGTAGCGGTTTGTATGAATACAAGGTAGTCACATTATGTTTATTATGGATCTTTTCTACCTCAAAAAGACCATGACTCCCTTACAACCTCTGAAAGACATATATTGCTTTTGCCAAATTAAAGCTCTTCAAGCCCAGGCGAAAAAAGAGTTTGGTCATGTGTCATTTTAACCTGTGGCTATGTGTCCAGCCAATCTCACGGCTCAACCACAATATGATGCTTCATTCAAGCTCGGAGCACCCTTGAGCGCATGTAAAACCCAGCCAGGACAGATCACATCTTGTTCTCCCAATTCTTACATTAATTTCTCCCCTTGTCTCAGCTTATTTCAATATTTTGTATGCAACCTTGAATTAATGGTGGTAACTTGAGCTTCAATCAAGCTCGAAGTATCCTGTCCACATTTATAAGGTTCAAGGACGGTGGCATTCAAGCTATTTAAACCTTTTCTTGACTTTGTTCCTCCATTCTCAACTCTCAGCTCACCAAGTCAATCCGGATCTCCTCTTCCCGAAGCAACTCCAAAATCTCCAAAATCATATTTTTCTGCATACCAAGGACTCGCTCTCTCCCCGAATACCAGGTGCTGTAACCTCACCCTCCTGACGAACATTGACTGCCGAGCTCTATTTCTGGGTGGCATTTCTTATACTCCTTTTCTGCTGAGTCGAATCTCAATAGACTAATTATTGTCTTTTGTTGCAGTTGCATTCAACATGCTCCCATTTGAGCTTCCTGGTGAGTATTGACTCTGTGCACAGACCGTTCTCCTCCCCTCCAGTCTCTCCTTCCCAAAGGCCCCGACACTCTCTTTTCGTCTCTGACACCCCCCGCTCTTTCCAGCCATGTTCTCTCTTTCTCTTCTTTCAGCGACCACCCTTGCTCTCTTCGCACTCAACGCTCAGACTTTCATTATTCCCTGCACCAACCCTCCTCCCAGCTGAGCCACAGGCTACTTGAAAGATTACCAGGTCTATCGCACTCGGTATCTCACCTTTGGCTATCAATTCCAGCACAGAAAGCCGTTCTTTGACTCGTGCTGCTACCCTATGCTTGTAGGTGTCTCACTTTTTGGAAAAACACATCGACCTCAGTGCGAATTTCGCGTCTTTTAATTTCGTCTAGGCTACCGAGAACCTGAAGGATAACCGAGCCCCTGAATGCACAGTTGCACTCCTTCGCCCAACATGTCCACCTCAGCTGCCGCTGTCATTGCAATTGAAGACTGCGAAGACGAGGATGCCGATGAGTCTACTCTGGCTCCCATATCGACCACTACACACACTCCTGAGCCCGAGTTCACTCCCGGACCTTCCACCGATCCTCGGCTCCCTTGCCCTCTCCGAGCCCGTCTTCTAGCTCTTCCCAGATGAACCCTGGATTAAAGGGAATAGCGTGGTCAAAATTAATGAAGAATGGTTGTACAAGAACGTTAAGGTTATATTCCGGGATGATATCTCGGATGGAGATGTTGAAACAGTAGTCCGAACATTGAGGAAGGCATTTCTGAGGCAGTAGTTAACGCGGCTTGACTGATTTATGTCGTTATATTCGAAAGTAGCTGAAAAAATGTATTTTGTTTTTCATATTTGATGGAATTATTATCATTATTATTGTTCTTTTGAATGAGTACGATTGAGCTTAAAAATGGCTGGAACTCCCCTCGCAAATGGTCAAAATGTCACCTCAAAACTTATGGGAACGGTACAAAGCATTTGAGGTACAATAAACAAAGTTTCCAGGTCGAAAAAAGGTCTTGATTGGCATTAGCTGTACATTGTATATATCATCTATTGTGTCCCAGAAACCAACCTTAATAAAACATTGGGCATTGAATCAACCAAGAATTGATTTTAATGTTAAGCTCGAATCCGCCTCCTACAAGGGGGCAATATTGTCCTTGTCTGAGACCAAAATCTAGTCACTTGTATAACCTCGTGGAAACCTTGAATCATTTTGGCGGTGTACAAGGGGAACCTTGGTTTCTCACATGTGCTTCACTGGAGTTGGGTGACAATAAAATGTTTGGTTGATGAGGTTGCATATCTGCTTGTGATTCATTCCAAATGTCATCTTGAACATGTGGTTTGTCAACTATTCCCCCTGAGTTTTGTGTTGTGGTAATGTCACTCTGATATGAAAGTATAGGTGAGACTTTGCTGGATTGACCACTTTGATGATTAAAATTATGTTTAGTGTTAAGAGTGAAATTTGGAGTGTTTTGAGTGTGATCATTACATATGGGTTGAGAAGGGTGCACATATTGACAAGCATTCAAATCAGCTCCGGCATCCACCAGCAGCTTTACAATCCTTTCATTTTTGACATATGTAGCTGCCTGGAGGCAATTTCCATATTCACCACCTTGGGCATTAATATCAGCTCCTGCATCCAACAACAGCTTCACAATTGCTTCATTTTGAAAATATGCAGCTGCCTGCAGGGCATTTCCATATTCACCACCTTGGGCATTCACATCAGCTCCTGCGTCGACCAGAAGCTTCACAATCCCTCCATTTTCAAAATATGCAGCTGCCTGCAGGGCATTTCCATATCTCTCAACTTGTGCATTCACATCAGCTCCTGCATCCACCAGCAGCTTCACGATCCCTTCAAATCCTTCATATGCAGCTGCCTGGAGAGCATTTCCATATTCACCACCTTTGGCATTCACATCAGCTCCTGCATCCACCAGCAGCTTCACAATCCCTTCATGTCCTCCATATGCAGCTATCTGCAGGGCATTTCCATATTCACCACCTTGGGTATTCACATCAGCTCCTGCCTCCACCAGCAGCTTCACAATCCCTTCATTTTTGACATATAGAGCTGCCTGGAGGGCATTTGCATATTCACCACCTTTGGCATTCAAATCAGCTCCTGCATCCATCATCAGCTTCACAATTGCTTCATTTTGAAAATATGCAGCTGCCTGCAGGGCATTTCCATATTCACCACCTTGGGCATTCACATCAGCTCCTGCATCCATCAGCAGCTTCACAATCTCTTCATTTTTGAAATATGCAGCTGCCTGTAGGGCATTTCCATAGCTCTCAACTTGTGCATTCAGATCAGCGCCTGCATCCACCAGGAGCTTCACAATCCCTTCAAATCCTTCATATGCAGCTGCCTGGAGGGCATTTCCATATTCACCACCCTGGGCATTCACATCAGCTCCTGCATCCACCAGCAGCTTCACAATCCCTTCATTTCCTCCATATGCAGCTGCCTGGAGGGCATTTCCATATTCACCACCCTGGGCATTCACATCAGCTCCTGCATCCACCAGCAGCTTCACAATCCCTTCATTTCCTCCATATGCAGCTGCCTGGAGGGCATTTCCATATTCACCACCCTGGGCATTCACATCAGCTCCTGCATCCACCAGCAGCTTCACAATCTCTTCATTTCCTCCATATGCAGCTGCCTGGAGGGCATTTCCATATTCACCACCTTGGGCATTCACATCAGCTCCTGCATCCACCAGCAGCTTCACAATCCCTTCATTTCCTCCATATGCAGCTGCCTGCAGGGCATTTCCATATTCACCACCCTGGGCATTCACATCAGCTCCTGCATCCACCAGCAGCTTCACAATCTCTTCATTTCCTCCATATGCAGCTGCCTGCAGGGCATTTCCATATTCACCACCTTGGGCATTCACATCAGCTCCTGCATCCCACCAGCAGCTTCACAATCCCTTCATTTTTGACATATAGCAGCTGCATGCAGGGCATTTCCATATTCACCACCTTGGGCATTCACATCAGCTCCTGCATCCACCAGCAGCTTCACAATCCCTTCATTTCCTCCATATGCAGCTGCCTGCAGGGCATTTCCATATTCACCACCTTGGGCATTCACATCAGCTCCTGCATCCACCAGCAGCTTCACAATCCCTTCATTTTTGACATATACAGCTGCCTGCAGGGCATTTCCATATTCACCACCTTGGGCATTCACATCAGCTCCTGCATCCATCAGCAGCTTCACAATCCCTTCATTCCCTCCATATGCAGCTGCCTGGAGGGCATTTCCATATTTACCACCCTGGGCATTCACATCAGCTCCTGCATTCACCAGCAGCTTGACAATCCCCTCATTTCCTCCATATGCAGCTGCCTGCAGGGCATTTCCATATTCACCACCTTGGGCATTCACATCAGCTCCAGCATCCACCAGCAGCTTCACAATCCCTTCATTTTTGAAATATGTAGCTGCCTGGAGGGCATTTCCATATTTACCACCCTGAGCATTCACATCAGCTCCTGCATCCACCAGCAGCTTCACAATCCCTTCATTTCCTCCATATGCGGCTGCCTGCAGGGCATTTCCATATTCACCACCTTGAGAATTGACATCAGCTCCTGCATCCACCAGCAGCTTCACAATCCCTTCATTTTTGACATATGCAGCTGCCTGCAGAGCATTTCCATATTTACCACCTTGTGCATTCACATCAGCTCTTGCATCCACCAGAATCTTCACATGTCCTACATTTCTTCCATATGCAGCTGCCTGCAGGGCATTTCCATATTCACCACCTTGGGCATTCACATCAGCTACTTCATCCACAAGCAGCTTCACAATCCCTTCATTTCCTCCATATGCAGCTGCCTGCAGGGCATTTCCATATTCACCACCTTGGGCATTCACATCAGCTCCTGCATCCACCAGCAGCTTCAAAATGCCATCATTTCCTCTATATGCAGCTGCCTGCAGAGCATTGCCATAAAAGCCACCTTGGGCATTCACATCAGCTCCTGCATCCAGCAGCAGCTTCACAATTCCTTCACTTCTGCGAGATGCAGCTGCCTGCAGGGCATTTCCATAAAAACCACCTTGGGTATTCACATCAGCTCCTGCATCCAGCAGCAGCTTCACAATCCCTTCACTTCTGCGAGATGCAGCTGCCTGCAGGGCATTTCCATATTCACCACCCTGGGCATTCACATCAGCTCCTGCATCCACCAGCAGCTTCACAACCCCTTCATTTCCTCCATATGCAGCTGCCTGCAGAGCATTTCCATATCTCCCACCTTGGGCATTCACATCAGCTCCTGCACCCAACAGCAGCTTCACAATCCCTTCATGGCGTCCATATGCAGCTGCCTGGAGGGCATTTCCATATTCACCACCCTGGGCATTCACATCAGCTCCTGCATCCACCAGCAGCTTCACAATCCCTTCATTTTGGAAATATACAGCTGGCTGCAAGTCATTTCCACAAAAACCACCTTGGGCATTCCCATCAGCCCTGCATCCACCAGCAGCTTCACAATCTCTTCATTTTCACAATATGCAGCTGCCTGCAGGGCATTTCCATAAAAACCGCCTTGGGCATTCACATCAGCTCCTGCATCCATCAGCAGCTTCACAATCCCTTCATTTTGGACATATGCAGCTGCCTGCAGATCATTTCCATATTCACCACCTTGGGCATTCACATCAGCTCCCGCATCCACCAGCAGCTTCACAATCTCTTCATTTCCTTTATATGCAACTGCCTGCAGGGCATTTCCATATTCACCACCCTGGGCATTCACATCAGCTCCTGCATCCACCAGCAGCTTCACAATCTCTTCCTTTTTGACATATAGAGCTGCCTGCAGGGCATTTCCATATTTACCGCCTTGGGCATTCACATCAGCTCCTGCATCCACCAGCAGCTTCACAATCACTTCATTTTTGACATATGCAGCTGTCTGCAGGGCATTTCCATATCTCCCACCTTGGGCATTCACATCAGCTCCTGCATCCATCAGCAGCTTCACAATCCCTTCATTTCCTCCATATGCAGCTGCCTGCAGGGCATTTCCATACTCACCACCTTGGGAATTCACATCAGCTCCTGCATCCACCAGCAGCTTCACAAGCCCTTCATTTCCTCCATATGCAGCTGCCTGGAGAGCATTTCCATATTCACCACCTTGGGCATTCACATCAGTGCCTGCATCCACCAGCAGCTTCACAATCTCTTCATTTTCGCAATATGCAGCTGCCTGCAGGGCATTTCCATAAAAACCGCCTTGGGCATTCACATCAGCTCCTGCATCCATCAGCAGCTTCACAATCCCTTCATTTTGGACATATGCAGCTGCCTGGAGAGCATTTCCATATCTCCCACCTTGGGCATTTACATCAGCTCCTGCATCCACCAGCAACTTCACAATCCCTTCCTTTTTGACATATAGAGCTGCCTGCAGGGCATTTCCATATTCACCACCTCGGGCATTCACATCAGCTCCTGCATCCACCAGCAGCTTCACAATCTCTTCATTTCCATATGCAGCTCTCTGCAGGGCATTTCCATATCTCCCACCTTGGGCATTCACATCAGCTCCTGCATCCATCAGCAGCTTCACAATCCCTTCATTTATGAAATATGCAGCTGCCTGCAGGGCATTTCCATAAAAACCACCTTGGGCATTCACATCAGCTCCTGCATCCACCAGCAGCTTCACAATCCCTTCATTTCCTCCATATGCAGCTGCCTGCAGGGCAGTTCCATATTCACCACCTTGGGCATTCACATCAGTGCCTGCATCCACCAGCAGCTTCACAATCCCTTCATTTCCTCTATATGCTGCTGCCTGCAGGGCATTTCCATAAAAACCACCTTGGGCATTCACATCAGCTCTTGCATCCACCAGCAGCTTCACAATCCCTTCAATCCCTTCATATGCAGCTTCCTGCCGGGCATTTCCATATGTCCCACCTTGGGCATTTACATCCGCTCCTGCATCCACCAGCAGCTTCACAATCCCTTCATTTCTGACATCCAGAGCTGCCTGCAGGACACTTTCATAAGAACCACCCTGGGCATTCACATCAGCTCCTGCATCCACCAGCAGCTTCACATGATTTATTTGAGGTAAGTGCTTTATTGATATGTACTGAGATATCCTCATTTCTACCAAGGGAATCCAAATATATGTTCCAACCGGTACTAACAGCTTGTTTTAAGTCTGAGCTAGAGTGGCGACTGGTGACAAAGATATGAATATTTTGTAGCATAAGTAGATCCTGGACTAAGCTTCTGACTGGGTTGTCATTTTTACATTCATCCATTGCATCAAGAAAAATGTATGTAGCTTGAGTCTTGAGACATTTCTTGAGAGTCTCCTGAATAGTGATCTTCATATCATGAGCAGGAACTTTGGTGTGTCCTTCCTGATTTTCCTTATAGAGACTCTCTAAATAAGTGTGGTCATATGCTGAATGAGTACCAATTTGAGTAAGAAGAGATGCAACCAGTCCTTCATATCCAGTCTTGGATTGGCTAGAATCCAAGGAATCAAAATAGAAATAGAAAACTGGATTTCCAGAGTTTTTAAGAGCTTTAATAGCTGTTGTGCTATATTTATGTCAGTCTAATATATAATGTTGACTCCAGAGAAAACTTCACCAGAGAAATGTCTTTCCAGAGCCAGCTGGTTGATTAATGATATCAGTATAAATATATCGATAACTATGTGAATTGGACCAACCTTTGCCTTGCAACCAAAATAACCCACCTTGGTTTTTCCATTCTTGAAAATTTCCATCATTCACAAGCCAGAGGCCAGTTCCTTCTGTCATCTTATTGCAGGCTGTGACAAAGTTAGTTGAAGGATCTGGTGCACCAATCCATTTTCGGATATCTTGAATCTTTGTATCTAAATATAATTTCAATGACTATTTGTGCTGCTTTAATGTCAAGATATATCCATACCAGACATATGGTTGTGTATAGTTTGGTCACCTCCTACATTATTGACTGTGGCATTGAAAGTATTGCAATGGCTGCCTTTGAAAAATCTATTTGTATTCAACCTATTTGACTGCAGTTATTTCATGATTTCCAGAATTGCTTACTCAGTTCTTGATTGAGCTTGTCCAGAGGCAGTTTGATAACCACTATATTTTTCCTAGTGTGAATTTGATATTCCATCATACAATGAAATAGCAAGTACTCATTATTTCCAGGGCTAATGACTCTTACATCAATTTTTCCCCAAAGAAGGAGTAAATAAATCTCTTACATTGAGTTGAGATTAGAATCACTCATGATTCTCACAGCTGACAATAGGTTTTGAAAACTTGTTGAAGTGCTGATGTCGGACTGATGGTGTTCGGCGAGACGACGTGAAGAAAAGTCAAATGCATGTGACTACCAATTCATATCTTGAGAAATTAAGGTTTCAACACCACGGAGAATGCCGTTTAATTCAAAAGTGGAGCATTGCCGTAATTCATGACTTTGATCGCAAGTAGATTGATGACTGAGGGGTATGGCCGCAAGCAGCGAGGGCCGAACCTTTTGCAAGTATCTAGGCTCGGTGTAGATTTGCACTCTAATCTTGCAGAGTGCTCGATACATAGGCTAATGAAGGAAATTATATAATGAAAGGTTCAGTCCCTGATTTTGACTTGGAAAAAGCTTTCGCATTTTGTATGTAGACTCAACATCAACCACAGTAGAAGAAGGTCTGCCAAGATAGGATATACTATTATGACTTTGATATTGAGCAACATTTGAAGCCACTGTCAAAATAAAAAGGGTTATGAAGTTTGAGCCATGTTGATGCTTCAATAGAGAGTTTGTGCAGCGCCAACTGCTGCCACATGCGGCTTATATAACCATGTGCGAGCGGTTGGCTCTCATCGTTTGTGTGCAAGCCAACCACATATTTTTGAGAATATAACCCATCTTTTTCCCTTGTAGTGCATTCTTATAGAGTCCATCATCCTACAACGACAAATATAGGCAGAGCTCAGAGAGCAAGCAGCGTTACGAGGATTGGTTGACATGTCAGCCCCATTTCACTATCAGTTGATTCTAACTTGGAGGAGCTGGGACTCGGAGGACGCTTATTGAGGCATCAAGAGTTTGTAAATGTTTACAAGGAGAATATTGTACTATTACGATCAAAAGTTTGCATAACGCGTAACACCCCCCCTTTGAACATCAGTCATTTTGCATTTAGTAACGCATAACAGAGGGGTCCGAACAACTACCCCAATAATTCCGTCACGCGGCCCGAGCTCGGATACAGCATATCAATCAATTTTTGCAGGCAGCCTTTGGCCGCGATGTATCTCGTAACACATACTATCACCCACCGAACATCTAATCCGGCAAAAATATCCCATAACGGTCAACTGAGTGACCGAACTTTTGGTCGTAATAGTACAGTATTTCCACTGAGAAAAAGTGCTAGACTTCTATTTACGACCCATGGTATCCGAAGGAAGGAACCGTTGGCTTGCGCACAGTTATATAAGCCGCACGTGGCAGCGGTTGGTGCTGCGCAAACTCTCTAATAATTTTAGAACAGCGTACCAAGAGTGGAGTTTTGGCAAGTGTATCAATTGTAACTTTATCATCATGGAAATCTAACTAGAATAACACAGATCTCATCAAGAGCCGCAGGGGCAGACATGTCAACAAAGAAATTGGATATTGAGGTAAAATACAAATATTGGCATATCCACAAGAAACGTACTGTACAGTGGGTCCAAGTCTAAGTTTCAACATGCATTTTTTTAATGCGCCCGTGCTATGTGCATGCATTGCAACTCAAGAAATAAATATGCTTCGCATTGGTGACCTACGGCACCACTGCCTAAGGGGTGATCGGAGTTTGAAAATTGCACAGCCTCAAATGCCAGCGCAGGTGGCTGTGTATTACATTTAGGGTCACTGGTAGATATTGGGTTTCGCTCCGCTCACCCAATGAATTTTAAAGCATCTAAAATTTCACCTGTCCAGATACCATTTGCATAGCTGAATACTGGTATTCCAACAAATGTATATGTCTACTTTCACCCCACTGTGGTTTTTTCAAATCTCATCTCAGATCTGCATAGGGTAAAAGGTCAGTAACTATTATTCTCTATCCTTTCTGGACAGAATGGTTGAAATGCAGGTCAATTAGATTTCAAACATAACTCTTGAACTGCTGTTTCAAGCAAAGATATGTCTAGATTAGAACATGGAATAGAAGCAGTTCTGTCATTATCTTGAGGCCACTATAGAATGAACACTCAATTTGCTTGATAGTAGCATTCCCTCCCACTGAATATGATTCTAGTAATATTTGAGGCTTTTCAGACAGGTAAAATTTCCAGCCCAATCAGAATTCTTGAACTAATTTGTAGTCATAGTGTGAGATGCAGGAATATCAGAAGTAGGACATAAATCATGTACATTATAATCTGTATCGTCTGAGTTAGTCCACTGCATCTTATCAGCTTGGGGTGTGAGGACACTGGCTCATGTTTGTGAGAGGAAACAGTGGGGGTTAAAGTATAATTTCTTGTGACATAAGGTTCCCACGTACACTCCTAACTGCAACATCCGAGACCAGTTGAAGGTCCTTTCGAGCGGTGGCGATTATCTGGTTCAAAGCGTCTGAGGAACAAATTAGGACAATCTATGGCAGGAGTATTAAGTCAAGAAAAAGACGTACAGTTGGCGGTTGTGAGGTTGTGAACCTCACTGTCGATTCGCAAACGGAGCCTGATATAAAAAGGTAAATGATGGAAACTAAGGAAAATTGTATACAATGTACTCACTTATTATAATCCGCTTTCAACCGATCCAAATCGGCGATCAAAGTGCGTTCACGCCCTATCGCCTGTTCGAGTCCAGTCGAACCACGGTCAACTCGTGGACGAGAGTCCATCGAAGGATCCACGTTCGAGGGACAGTCACTAAATGGAGGTATAAGTAACCGGTGATAGAGAGACAAATGGAATATACGGACCGCGAATTGATATAGAGGTTCGAAGTATCAGACTTCTGTTTGGTCGATGGATGTCCGCACCCACTCGAACAGACAGAGAGGACTGACTTAGGAGAAGTAGTACTGGCCATATCATAAGAGGAGTTGAGATCGGATTTTTTCCTCGCATTGGCTCAAGCTTTTGACTACTCCTTGCATTCATGCTAGGAATACTGTAGTCAGGGGCATAAACGCGGAGAACAAATAATTAAATTCTAAATGTCCAATGAATACGGAATTGGGAGAATATCGAATGTTGTGTAATTAACATTTGAAATTAAATTCACAGAGGTGTTGACAAAATATCACGCATAGTAAAGGATAGAGGAGTTGTAGAAGCAGAATACAGGGATAAAAAACTTAGAGAATACCTGCAGATCTTCAAGGACTCAGATCTAAATGAGGGGGTACTGTTACGAGTCGATTATTTTCGTGCCACTAAGTGTCATCCGAAAGTAACTGGAGATGCCGATCAAACTGGAGATCTCTTGATCTAACCTTAAAGACATGCCGAAGGGACGTGCCAATCACGGTCGAGTCATTTCATATGCCGACGTTACACATAATGGTAAGGATCTGACATTATAGAGTACAGCCGGCCGAGCCAACTCGTAAGTGCAACCAATAAACCTAATTACTCAATTTTTTCTTACCTTTTACTTGTACTTATTTACTTTCTCATCCCCTATATAAGCTCTGAAAGTATCTACGGAACGATAGCTTGTTATTTTGTACTTACCGACATAAGTACAACGTAGCTACACCATTAACATTGTAATTTCGACACTTATTTGAATACAACCAGTTATCTTTCTCATCTCCCAATGAAGTAGAAATGGGCCATCGCTGCGCGTGGCAGATATGAGGCCGTTAGCTCCAGCATCTGCTGTTGCTGAGCAGGCCTCTTGAGAATTTGTGATACCGCTTGATATGGCAGTCTGAGTCTTGCAGATTCGGATCTGACATACTTACCACGTGTCACCCTTCCAAATGGAGTTGACATGAGGAAAGGACACAGCCACCTGCGCAACTCGAGTTTAGTAAGAACGAGTCCTCATTTCATTCGGCCTCGTAAACCTTAAACATCTAAGTCATTAAGCTATCTTTAAGTCTAACTCAACCTCCGACAAATACTTCGCGTGAACCTTTGACTGCCCAAAGATCTTAGGAATTAGAACCTAATCGACTACAGCATTGAAATCCGTTTATTAAATCTAAATACAATTAGCTACCTATATCGATCGGTTCATAACACTTGTCTTCGAAACAGCACAATGTCTTGGTGATATTTTGACTGATTTTCAAAATAGAATGGTATAAGAAGAAAAAGGAAAAGACAATTCCAAAAATGGATGCTGTGCCTTATCTACATACAGAATAGATTCATTATTGTGTTCCGAACCTATGAAAAAACTTTGATATTAGGATATCATCTAACAGCTGATTCAATAGGAAAGGAAAGGGAACAAAGGGAGAAAGGGAGAAAAATCAAATGGGTGGGGAATGGTGGATAGAAAATGAAAGGGAAGGAAGAAGGGGGAAAGGGAGAAAAATCAAAAGACTGAGGAATGGTAGATAGAATGTATAATATGTGACAGTGTTGCATAGACAAAGTAAAGAGAAACGTTGAGTGAATTTAGAGAACTGGGATATCATCTGAGAAAAACCCCACAATTCAGATGCCAGCTTGGTGAGCATATTGGTGTTCTTTCTCAGCATTTATTTGAATCTACAGCCTATAGCTCTGCATACCAGCTATGTAGACAATGCAAAAACAATGAGCATACTTTCCCAGATCTGAACTTTCAGTCTAACATCTATGTCGGAAAAATAATTTTGGCCTTATAATGAGGTAAGCATTATGACGTTCCTGTGAGACACTCGTGATCCCACGCCGGCTCTTATGACTGCCGGTAAGATTCCCACATCATCCTCATCAGACCTCATGATTCCACGCCGGGCTGTTATAACTGCCGGTAAGGTTCTCACCTTCATAGTGATACAAAGATCAGACAGCGTACATTCATTCGTTCATTCTTCCCTTCTCTCCTCTTCCCCACTGCTCAGTGTACAGTTGTGTACTTTCACTTCAGGCACCCTCCCTAGGGTACCTACTTAGGTACATCTTTCTATGCATAGACTCCACCTAAGAGGCCCTAAAAACCCCGGTCATTCCAAAATGCTGGGAATTCCCAAAAGTACAGTTCAGGCACCCTCCCTAGGGTACCTACTTAGGTACATCTTTCTATGCATAGACTCCACCTAAGAGGCCCTAAAAACCCCGGTCATTCCAAAATGCTGGGAATTCCCAAAATTACAGGGAATTCCCTCTAACATCCTCTGGGAATTCCCACATGTTCTTACTGAAGTCAATGGGAATTCCCGGTCATGTACTGGGAATTCCCAAGTTTTGTGAGGCATTTTGGGAATTCCCAGTATGTTGTTGGGAATTCCCCAATTTCTCCACACAACTCGGGAATTCCCAGTATGCTGTTGGGAATTCCCCAATTCCTCCATACAACTTGGGAATTCCCAACAACATACTGGGAATTCCCCAATTTCTCCACACAACTTGGGAATTCCCAACAACATACTGGGAATTCCCCAATTTCTCCACACAACTACTGTTGGGAATTCCCCAATTTCTCCATGCAACTTGGGAATTCCCAGTATTGTGGCTGACAGGGGCTGATATCGATAAAACCCAATATGGAAGAGATAAGATAAAGGTGTCTCGGACAATCTGGTCCCAATTATTCCACTGATTCTGAATCTGCTGTCCATTTTTAGATAGCAGCTGTGGCTGAAGAGAAAAATGCAAAATAAATTCCCGGAGCCGGCGATGAAAGATGATGTAGGTGGATATATAGGGTTTTTTTAGGTCAGGGAATCCAAATACTTACTTGAAATCATGTTTCCTCCATATTTGAGGAGATATAGCAGAAAAACTGCTTAAAAAGCCAAAAAAAAATATTTGCCTTGGAGGACTGTAAATAACCAGTTCTCAAAAAGACCAAAAGGGGTAGGATAGTATATTTCTGATGGGAGAACTCAAATGTTTAATTTGTTTTGATTTTTTTTACAGGCATGGACATAATTAAAAAATATTGCTTAAAAGACTCAAGACTGCAAATAACCAGCTCTGAAAAATGGGAAAAAGATAGAATAACACATTCCAATGGTAAACTCAAATTTTTAATCAAAAAATATAAATATACAAGGAATTATGCTTAACAATGCAGAAATATGTTTTTGATATAGGGACTATAATTACTCAGCTTAAAACTATTTAGATAGAGTAAAGCTTTTTCATATATGACACTTTGTGTGTATATTTAGATTCTTGTGATGCGCTATTCTGCTGTGTGGGACTAGACAACACCAAAACAAACACCACAAAAGTGAGTCTGTATAGGTATACGATCTAGCAAGTTTTTGTATGCGAGTTGAAAGGACAGAACCCTTCAAGGTCTTTGTAGCGATATAGGTAGTGTAAGTTCAAAGTTTCGAGTGTGGGAGTGTGGGTTCAAATATAGGCAGTCAATGGGTCAATGGTTCAAGTTCAATGGCAACAATATGGATCAAACAAATGGTCAAATAACAAGATCACAATGGCAAAGTTCAAATAACAAACAAGTCAATCAAAGATCAAATAACACAATATGTCCAATCAATATAGGGTGCTGAACCCGAAGGTAACAGACTCTGACTGCGATTTTTAAGGTTTGGACGTTCTTGGAACTACAACTGGTCTGATCAAGCAGGATACTTATATCCCCGGGAATGATCAAAATCACAGCTGCGTTGTCCACAGTACTAATCTGCCTTTTCTACGCCAATCCTGAACCCTATTTATACTACTGTAAATAAGAAACTATTAAACTTGAGAGTCCGACAAAATATAATAAAAGAAACTATTTAAATGTCCTCGTCCGTGCGCTAGTACCAAAACTGGGTATAGTCCTACTCGATATAGTACTCGGTCCGTGTATAATACTACATTGTTTCAGAATATTCACTTTCTACGTTGTAGTCGATCTTGCTCGATCGCAACCGTTCAACCGTTCTTCACATTTGATTCTTTGGGTCACGATATCGGAACTTACGGTCGCCCGTTCTACAGCTTTGCGTCCGAGTTATGATATTCTCGATCTCCACAGTGTGTCAGTAGGACGTCGATCCATTCTAGACTCCAATATTTACAGCTTTTGCCCCTCGATCAAGGTGGCAACTCCGTTGTACCCTTTATGTCGTCAATCATTGCCAATCTAGTGGATGTTTTACATGGGTAGGCGGTTATTATACACCTCCACGATCGGTCCTTCTAGATTTCCATCGATCAATACTTGCATGGTTACTCCTAGCCCAGACGTAGTCTGTGATCAGTAAGTAGCTCGCTATGTGGTGCACTTTGTGGCAACTCGGCATCAAGCCAAAGGTTCGATTCCCGTTCATAACATTTCCCCTTCCCTTAGGATCGTGACAATATATACAAGTCGAGCGTCCGATATGCTGTTCCTTCCGATATCGGTAGTTACCAACATCAGTCCCAAGTCATTATCGAAGGTTTTTACAATCTCGAGACTAGCATAGGCCATAATAACTTTGAATCAATAATAATCCGAAGTCATTTCACCATATCTAGCTTTAGTAGCTATATCGCACTTTGACTGACAGCTCAGGGCTCACTACAGTCCTCATATTCCCTTTAAAAGATACAATATCGGCACTCGTAGTCGCAATATTGACACTTAAAATGCGAGAATTTTCGCACGGCGTATTAGCGCCTAATTTTATAGTGTGCCTATTATGAAGTCTCAATAGATTTATATGCATAAAGCAGATAGCCAGGGTATGGACATTGATTTTGTACTTAGTGCTATTAATCAATGAGATATCATCATTCTTTCTATTCATGAATCAACAGTATGATTTATGGCCTAGTCCCCTAATATCTGTTATACTATGCAGATTGTTGAAAAGTATATTTCAATGAAATGCTACATGATGATAATTAAGTGTGATGAATGTACATAAGGAATCATCAGCAGTTATATTACTATCATAATTCTACTCTAAATGTATCTTTACTGTTGGATATGGTTCATAAACAGAGGAGACTTATGGTACTAGTATAGCAATATTAGTTCCTGAATGGTCGATATACATTCATTACACTCAATTATCATAATACAGTGTTATATACATATTTTTATTCTATATTGTGGAAGTCTTAGTCCGTATTCTCATGGTGAACATGAACCGTGATGATTGAAACGTCTCTGAAGTCCCTGAACTCAACCTTACTTTAACTTAAAAAACTCGATGTTTAACACTTTCTTTTGTTTTTGGTATGACAAAGCTCTTAATTGTTGTAGGTAATTTAGTAGGTCTACGACACGTGTCCTAACGACTACAGCGAACTTTGGAACTCTCGGGATAGGTCTCGGTGGTTTAAAGCGTCATCCAAAGAAAAAATAAGACTCGTAACATTGCACAAACCCCCCTCCGTAACATCCTGAACCTCGAATATGTATTCACAGTTATATAAAATGTTCACAATTATTTCATGTGTGAAGTCCGTGGGAGGGATCCCATGGATGAATCCATGTAGAAAGATACGTATCTGAGGTGGATTCTCCGGGATTTTTGGGGCCAGTAAGGTTTTACGACCCTTAAGGGTTTTCATGTCCCTTAAGGGAGATTGTAGGAGACCCTTAAGGGTGTACAAGAATGACTTCAGTTACCCTTAAGGGCCAGTACATGACCCTTAAGGGTTTTACGGAGTGTTTTGAACCCTTAAGGGTCATACAACACCCTTAAGGGGTTAAAGAGGTGTGTTGAGCCCTTAAGGGTCATACGACAACCCTTAAGGGGTTAAGGAGGTATGTTGAACCCTTAAGGGGTTAAAGAGGTGGTGTTGAACCCTTAAGGGGTTAAAGAGGTGTGTTGAACCCTTAAGGGTGTAAACCCGTTGAACCCTTAAGGGTTGTCACATGACCCTTAAGGGGTTAAAGAGGTACGTTGAACCCTTAAGGGTCATAACACCGACTGTCCCCCGACTATAACTATTTTGGGTTATACCTTCTCTATTCTATTTCCACAGAGCCTGTTAGACCAGGGTTAATAAGGCGACTAAGACTTAGACGACAGGTAAAAATCTATCGTCGACACCGACTTCTCTTTTTACGTTTTATTTAAGGGCCTCGGCCACTACTTTTTACTCCATCCACCTATATATTCTAAAAAAATCCAGTCCCTTAGGTTTATGAATGAACTTTAGTACAAAGGAGGTATAAACTCCTCTATATTGTCTTTTGAACGAATTTTTTCGGTTTTTTTTTATAAACGGAACCTCCTGACATTTATTGGTCAAGAGTTTTACTGGTTTTTCCCCATCCTATCATATAAAGACTACCCTCTTGAGTTTACAAATTAAACAAAACTAAAAAAATGTCCGTACCTGTATTAATTTTTTTATAACGAATTTTTCGAGTTCTGACATTGTAAATATACATAGTTATTCACTTGTTTATTCGGTGAAGGAACGTCTGATGACCTTATAAGGGGACTCGGATTCAATTACTACAGACATGTATACTTATCACATACGTAACCGTGTTTATGATCCATTACCTGTGACTACGTACCACTTCTCACCTTCGATCTTAACTCTCATTGTTACATACCTTCTAATATGTCCTTTACGTTTCACCACATATTCAACTCATATCAAAAAAACAATTCTGAACTAGTTGTATATGGAAATGATTATGTGTAACTATATGACCATAAGGTGGGTCATATGTGTGACAAGGGATCGACTATGGACAAAAATATAGAACAACACACATGGTAGAGTTTACTATGTTATCTCTATGGGGAGGTAGTATGATATGGTTGGAATATGGGTTTACTAGACCTGTAAGTTAGACGTAAATCCTGAGTTACTCTAAAGTCGGAATATAAGTACTTAGTCGTCATGCTTAGTTAAGGACCATGTGGTTATGTTCAACATGATATGTGCGTCTAACATCTTTTCGTATAAGTTTACTTTATGATGTACATTATGTATACAAACCTAGGATAATGTGTTTACC
>ML179393.1:69108-102650 GCA_004369135.1 Dendrothele bispora CBS 962.96
CATCAAGTTATATTCACTGGTAAGTCCTTGATATTAATTGTGGAGCTTATGTAAAGCTATGTATGCTTACAATATGTGGGCCTTTTTCATGATGGCTCTCGAAACCACGTGCCTGGAGTAGAACTGTAGAAGACGAAGAGTCAGAGACGTGACACGAACCGTTCTAGTTGTTGTTATGGTGATACCGACTGGGATGCAGAGTTTGACCTCGACGTTTTGCCAGTCGTAGCGGGTAAAAGACGCTTCAAGCTTCAAGGGCCATCACGTCATCGTGAAAGAGTTTCACGGCCACGGTCCGTTCGGTTCGTTGGTCCGTCTTCCATAAATGGACAACTGAACACGGGGCACAGCCTTTGACCATCGGCTTTTTTCGTACTTCTACATAACCGGTGTAGGGCCTGCTGGCGCGGCACTGCCCGCTACCTCAAACTACAGTCAAGCTGGAAGGACGATTACTCTCAGGATTAATGAATTCTCGTTCGACTCTCTTTCCCTCTCAATTAGTTTCAATTCTAAAGCAGCAAATGATTCCCCCAAAATGCTAGTGATACTCTCGGGATTAATGTCAGAATCTCTTTTTCTTCCAATCAGTCTCAAATCTAAGTGATCAACTCGATACAACAATTGAGCCCAAGTGAACCGATTATACGAATAACTATGAGCAACTGAGCCCAAGACACAATTTAACGTAATTCGATCCAGTCATTACTACTACTAGCGCTTGCTTGTCAGACCCCAAGCCTGTTGCAACCTGTGAGCGACAAATGACAGGTAAAGTAATCAGACTCGGTACAACAATTGAGCCCAAGCGATTCGATTATCGATGATCGCAATCATGAGTATTCACGTTACCCAACTTCGAGGAATGCAACTTCGAGGAATGGAAAGATGAGAGGTTTCCAAAATTCTCGAGATCGACGAGAAAGTGAACCGCAATTGAAGTCCAGAAGTGTCTCTAATATCGATGCAATTATGGAGTATACTCCAATAAAGTATTTCACACTCTTAAATAGGACCCTTCGCTACTATCAATGCAATTATGGAGTATACTCCAATAAAGTATTTCACACTCTTATAGGGCTCGTGAATAGGATCCCCATCAGACCCTACGGGAAACAAAACTTTGAGAGAGAAAGAACGATACCGACGAGACAGATGCGTTCCAACCGGGTGTCATCTGTTTCCAAGCGGGTGGAACCCAAAAAACCGTTTGTGTGCCAAACGATCGAGAACATGCAAATCGGTGTCGGTCGTGGGTCTGAACCGGGCCCTAGAGCGGGCCGGTACCGGAAAATCCGTTTGTCTGCCAAACGATCGAGAACATGCAAATCGGTGTAACTGCACGACAAGACCCACTACTTAAGGTAGCGGGAAAAGGTCGTCGAAGGATGTCGATGAGGCTGTTATAGACAGCAAGTATGAGGCCCAGGCACAGCAATAGGCGCCTCAAGTCCAGGACGACCTCGTGATCTAGCGCAACTGTCGGATCAGGTCATTTCTAGCGCTTGCCTTGTCAGACCTCAAGCGTGTTGCAACCTGTCCACATCCAGTTTCCGACTCCCATCATCTCAAAACTACATCCAAAGTAAAATTGGCGCATCCAACTCAGTTCTCGCTCTCTAGTCCCAATATTCTGACTGGACCCCCCTCTGTTGATTTCTTACTGCTGGCTCTCTTTTGGCGTCCTCTCGTTACCTAGTTCTTCGTTGGCGCCGTTGTCAATGATGAGCTCGACTTTCAATCTTGCTGCTCTTGCCCTTCGCCGCGTGTGACTGTGTTACAGTCACATCACACTTTCCTCAAAATCGTATACTCTCATAGCTTCCTGGAGCTCGGAACCTAACTTTGGTGTCCTGAAGTCTGGATTTGCGTTGTCGGCGCTATTGACAACGACGAACTGCTCTTCCGCCCTGTTACCTGCCGTGGAACCTAACTTTGGTGTCCTGAGGTCTGGATTTGCGTTGTCGGCGCTACTGACACGACATTTTCATGCGACTATACAGTTCACGGCCTACACCGTCACTCGTCCCCTCTACTTAGCCCAGCTGCGCTCGGTCATCTTAACCAACACGCAAGCTCGGAGCTCTGCTAGACGGCACCAGTCGAACATGTAGTAGTCCCGTCAACTTGTGCTCGCTCTATTACCTGTTGTGCACATCCACACCCGTGTTTTCACGTGACTGTACAGTTCACGGCCTACACTGTCACTCGTCCCCTCTACTTAGCCCAGCTGCGCTCGGTCATCTGAACCAACACGCAAACTCGGAGCTCTGTTAGACGGCACCAGTTGAACATGTAGTAGCCCCGTCAGCTTGTCTTATCGCAAATTCGCGCTGTGTTATTGTACTGTGCACAGCCACATCCGCGTTTTATGTCACATCTGACCGTATAGTTCTCGGCCTACGCTGTCACTCGTCCCTTCTACTTAGCCCAGCTGCGCTCGGTCATATGAACCAACACGCAAGCTCGGAGCTCTGTTAGACGGCACCTGGACTTTGGCTAAATTACTCGAGTACTTACTCAAATGTAAACCTTACTCTTTGTTATACCGAGTTTATATGTCATGGCTATTCATTTGAGTCTCGAATTGTGCTATATCCAGATGTAAGCCGAACTCTGTCTTAGCCCAAGCTTATTCAGAGTCATTATAGCTATTCATCTGAGTCTTACATACTGTTGGATATGTAGATTCTGCAATGTTCAGGTTCCCTTATCTCCCACTGGGCTCATCCTGCCACTCTATAATTGCAGTTTTATATACGGAAACAGGGATTGCACCCATCTGATACCTCTGTCTTGATCTCATCATTTGGTTATCTCATTTGTACCTGTCTATGCAGCCATACAAGAGAACATTACTCTTCATCAGAATGACATTTGCTCCTGGGTTTCAGAGATAATCTCCCAACAGTCTGCACTTCCCATTCCTGAGATTGATGATCTCTGCCTTCTATGAGAAGGTCAGAAAGGGGCTGACTGAATGGGTGGAATGTGAGATAGAAGAGAGACATCATAAAACTTATCTATTGCTACACAGAAAAGAACCTAATGACAAGGGCACAAATTACTACAAAACAAAGTGTATATGACAATATCTGGTTGATATTCAGAATCCCAGACACTGTAAGGCATATACTAAATTTATTTGTGGTGATCATCCCCTTACTGTCACTGAATGGCTCCCTCCACTGGACTGATAATCACAGAGTTTCTGTACAAGGATTGACTATGCTGCTTCTGTCTCGGTCATGTTGAAACTCCTGAACATGCCCTCTGTATGTCCCCAGTGTACCAGTGATAATTGTGGTTCTTCTGTGTAAGTAGCTTTTAGATATTGTTAGTTTTATGATACAGCCTGAGGTATATAGTGCTTTCCATGTAACCGTTGCGGCCTTTCATCATTGTATGAATCTACCTTGGACATATGAGCCATGAGCTCGTTCATATGGTGGTGATATGGTCCCGGGATCGATGATGTACTGCCATCGGGATGCATCCCGGAACCCGGCGTTCAGCTCTTGGACCAGTCCGGTTAATAAACTCCTCCTCCTCCTCCTCCTCCTTCCAAACGCCTCTCCATGCACGTCATCATCAGTATCCGACGAGTAAACGGTACATCTATCTGATTCATAGTACCTTTTCCAGGTAGTACTGCTTTTGATCGTGCCGCTTCACCTTCCCTTTCAACCCAGTTCTCGCATCCACCACCAGGTACTTGTGACGTAGCTAGCTAATCCTTCTGATTCCCCTTCTGTTCATCATTTCTCGTCTTTACAATCTTTCTGTAATTTTAATCCGGTTTATCCTCTTCTTGCGATGGTGCTGGAAAAAACAAGTTAGACGAGGCAAGAGCGCTAAATTCTAGATTCGACTTTACAGACCACAGCAAGGCGTTTTTGGATCAATAGTAACTGCCGACAACTCTGGTTGACGACAGCCAGGATCATCATCGAGGAGCCCGGAGTAGCGACCTATACAAACGGGTTCGGTCTCTCTCTCACCCTCAACGCTTCAACAAGAATCAGAGAATATCTCGTGAAACTATGATCAGGAGCATCGAGTCGGGAGGTGCACAGTTCGTGTTCTGGTTATCTAACGTTCTCTTCCATCTGTTAGTTTTTGGACTGGATTTCGTCAATTGTCCGCTATATGGCAACAGAATGAACTTATTCGGACCAAGATACAGTGAGTTTGAGCATCCAGCCAATCTTTCATGGTTCATTCTTTTACTTATGATCACTTTCCATTTAACTGCATCAATTCTAATCACATTGAGTCTATGTAGCCCTATCTGCTCTTGTCCTCCACGTCAGGATTGATGTAAGTTTTATCCTCCTCCCTGCTTGTCGAAACCTAATCTCGTTTCTCTGGTATTGTGGTCCACCGATTGTGTGACGAGAGAATTACTTACGCTGTATAAGTGGTCGGCTCCTTTACCAAGCGAGGCTTTGTCCTAGGCTTGTATAACAAAAGTGAGTTTTAGTGGGTTCATATATTGGGTTCCTGTAGGAAATTCAACTGATGTATGCACCAGAAGATAAATTCTAATTGTGTTAGATAGGCGGGTAAACTGGTATGTACAATTGTAACATGACTTCGATTATCATTGAATCCACTCGACGGCCACGCGCCCATCTCAACTTTGGGCCCTTTCAGTATTTTTTGAGAGGGTGGTCTGCGTTTTTTGAGTACATGTTGTCAGTAAATCTCTAATCAAGAGAGGAGGTAGATACATCTTATGTTTATGATCCTTGAATGAGATCATAAGAGTGATTTAAAAAGGCTGCTCGCTGAGCAGAGTAAATGGTATAGAACGAGTAAAATATACGTATACACAAACGGCACGTAAGTATGAATACCAATCCATCGGCATCAGCTCTGCTTCCGCTTCTCTTGTACCAGGTTAAACAGAACGAGACCAGTCCCGACCTCTGTACCCTCTAAAAACACTTCGAATGGAGCTTGGACAGGCTGAGTACTTGAGTTGTGTGGGCTTTAAATCAACTAATGACATTATAATAAGTTGAATTATAATAAATACAAAGAAAGTTGACGTCTTGAAGTTCAAGAGTGGAAAGCGTCGGGTTCGAATCGAAATATGCTATTGAGACTAAATATAGGAAGGGTGTGATGAGTGAGGCGGACACGGAATATTGTGCTAACGAAACCTAACTTCAAAGCTCATTCGACAATTACAACGTCAAACGGCATTTCTACCGTTGATAAGGGAATAAGAAGCGAATTGGAGACCACCGTTTTTGTGAAAAGTGACTGTCCTGGTATAACTTAATCCAGACCAAGTCCAGGTCGTCACGCTGGTTGAAATATCTCCCTGGAACTGCGCTCTTGAACCATTTTCTTGATAGGATTTCCAAATCTCTTTAAGTGTCTCCCCAGAAATATCCCGAGGTATATGAGCCCATACTTCTTCACTTTTGTTGATCCCAATTGCAATTTTGTAGCTTCCGTAATTAAGGATGCGACACGCACTAGAGGCTTCTTTCGACAGGGAGAGATAGAGACGCGGTGGCCAGTCATCTGATGGCCCACGATCAGATTGGTTTGGGGGGAAGACGTCGGGATATGGATAGCTCGGTATTTCAATGAATTGGGATTGGGGACACCGCAAGGTTGGTATCAATGAAGACATTGTGTAATTGATTTCAATCTCCCTCACTGGGCAGTCGTAGAGTTCACTCCCTGTGATGTGTACGGCAATAGTTACAAAGCCACCAGATCCCAACTCCATTGTTGACCTGTCTGCATAACGTGCACCCTCGACAAGGCCCATTTTCAAGGAATTTGAAGACGCCATCCAAAGCATTCCTGCACCTTCTTCTGGCGAGGAAAAAGAAATGTGAATTGTTTCGTTGCTATAACTAAACTTGACCGTGAACGGACGCCGCAATAGAAATCCATAAAGAACACTCTCGCCATTGCGGGCTACGTTCTCGAAGCGTTCTTCTGCCGCAGGAAGGAGACGAATGCGGTTAACGAAGGAGGAGTCGACCCTCCTTGTCTGTCTAGATGGTGGAATCTCTTTGACAATCACCTCTTGTACCTTCTTGGGCATCTCGAAGGAACACAGAACCAGTTGGTCTGGACGAGAGCGAACATAATGTCGATCAGTCGTTTTCTGAAGGTAAATGTTACACACGTCCCCACTGTTATCGACTTGGCAATTCAGCGATGCTCGGACTATGTCGCACATGTCCCCATCAACTCGACACTCCAATGGTGTATCATCGATAGAGACAACGGGAAAGTGGATATGCAAGCCGTTATTATTGAACGAGAAGGATGACGTGTCCTTGGGGAAACTCGCCGTAGAAATGCCCACTCTGCTGGATCCCTTGAATTCATCAGGAGACCGTGCAAGCAATCCTCTGGCTTTACTTTTGTCTACTTCCCCATCTTCGTCCCTCTCGCAAATGGCAACCCAAGCAAAAATGCTACGATCATCAGATGTCTTGATAATTTCCTGCTGAAGTCGCATGAAAGCCTTGGCCCCTCCTTCTCCATAAATTGGCGGCATGCATATATCGAACAATCCCATCAGCGAATACGCTCGGTCCTCTTCTCGAGTTGTTTGTCTGAATGCTGCCCACGACATTTTCTGGGCGATACTATATTTCGTGAGATCACCATCCTCAAGGAGTCTGACAGGAACAGAGGTGATGGTAGAGATGACTCATCAGGAAAAAGTCCCCTAGGCCAAAGACTGTCAAAGTCAACCATGGCTTTAGGGTCAAATTGAGCGGGTGCCATGGCTGATTTTAAGTGCCATGGCCATAAATTGTCAGTCCTGAGACACTCCTGGGACACTCTTGGACACTCCTGGGACACTCTTGGACACTCCTGAGACACTCCTGGGACACTCCTAGACACTCCTGGGGCAGTCTCAGGACTGAAAAATTATAGCTATGGCACTTTAAATCAGCCATGGCACACCCTCAATTTGACCCTAAAGCCATGGTTGACTTTGACAGTCTTTGGCCTAGGGGACTTTTTCCTGATGCGACGTCCCGCAAGCTGTATCTAGTGCCGATTTCCTCCCATGAATGATCCAAAAAGACAACCGATGCCGAGGGTGCAATCAGCTCCTGCAATGTCCAGCCTCTCGTGAACCACCTGCTTTTTTCAAAGCGTGATCCGGGATCCCTAGGGTCCTCCTCGCTCGATGCGTCGGGTAAATACACGTAGCAAACTTCAGCATTTTCGTAGAGCCGGTACATGGAGTTGATGTTCTCGGACAGCTCAGCGCTACTTGATTTATCAATGCAGCACGAGTCCATCAGGAAAAAATAATTTGCTACGGCAGGGACCACTCAAAATATCTGGAGCTATCTATATTACTGCCAAGCTTTGGAGCCTCTTGGGCAACTACATAGCACTGGTATCAATGGGGTGCTGATATGTAGACCAGGCGTAGGCTCGGTTAAGCTGCACAGCTTTTATATAGCCCGAGTATTAACAGCTATTAATTGTGTAGCATTCAGTATCACTCAGGATCAATAATACTATTGACAAAAAATCCAGTAAAAAATGCATGATTGCTTACTATAGTATCTCTTCCAACTGCAACTGCCATTGATCGTGGCTACAAACGAGCCTGCAGAGTCAAAATAACTAAACGCAATAAATACATGCACGTGACCAGATTACCAAGCTCGCAATCAAATTCTTTCTAAGTCCCAATTATGAACGGTGAACTTTGCAGCAGCTTTTCCTCAACGACACGGTAGAAAAATCCAAAAATGCGTACTTAGCAAGAATTAGTATAGAACTAATCTTCAGATCACTCCTTTTCATGTGCATTTGCATTTCCGTACTTACCCAGTATACTATATACTGTCTCATTTCATTCAATTCGGACGTCACGGGTCACAGGACATCCGTTTTGACCGAAATGTCACAGGAGTCACTGGTCACAGACGAAGTTGCCGAAATTTTATACGGAATGGTCACAACCTCTAAAATTACAGAATTTCTCTCTGCTAGTTACTGAGTACTCTAGTCCAAGTATCAGAGTCTCCTGTAATTGGCTAAGTAAAAAAAATCAAAACGGCAAGCCTTCAAATCCTAAAAAAATGAGAGCTGGCCGAAATTTGTGGGAGGTCACAGGTCACACACTCAACTGCCGAAATTCTCAAGTCATTCACCTGGTCACAGGTCACACCCCTGTCCGAATTGAACGAAATGAGACAGTAGTCTGTATAAGTAGTGTACTTACTTAAGTCAGGAGACTCTTTTGCACAATCTTGCTCTACTCTCAAAAGGTAATTAGAAAAAGTATGAGGGAATAGGCCATCTCGAGCCTAGTTCTACAGCGCCGAAGTCTTCACTATGTAACTCGGACTCTGACGAGTCATGATTGGCAACTGTATCACGTGACTGAAGGTTTTTATTTGTTTGCCGATTTGCCACGTCTCTTGTCTTCCTTCCTCCATCTTCGCTGCCCAATACCTGGACCTCGTCAACAAATCTCAAGTTTCTTTTGAAGGTATGTTGTTTTATTCTCTCTTTTTGGATTTCGGCTCATACATTTTTGACCTTGTCTAGCTGAAGAGATTTGCATAGGTGTGCAAGTACAGTGAGTTCTTTTTATTGCTCGATTGTAAGTAGTCCACTGATAGTAAGTGGATGCAACAGCTTGATCCCCACAGGTCAAAACATCTCGAATGGGTCACATGGGCAATACAGGTGCTGAGGAAGGCCGAGGGAGAACAGGAGACAACGATGGTAGTGATGCCCGGCCCTGGACCCATATTTGAATAGTTTCTTTCTAGTCGTAGTTTTTAGTAATATACTACTATGTTCATATATGTAATAAGTACATAATACATCATTTTGTTTGCATTTTTCATTATACATGTTCGAGAATCTTGATATTTAAGCTCCAGTCTCTACTTAAATTCCATAGGCTACATGAAATAAGCCTTGATACTGGTAGATACAGAAATATCAGCTATGGATACAGAAGGCTATTGAGCAATGTGAAGGAGCTATGGAGCGATATAGTATTGCCTGATAGAGGGGGACGTTCCTACGCAGCTATTATTGCTACTGGGGATATCACATGCTCTGTAGATACTTCCATTTTTTCCTGATGTCGATCCAGATCCATTTCCAGCCATACTTTTTAGCATGAGCACAAGCACCTTCAACTTTTTTCCAAGCAGCTCCAACAAGCTCTCTCCCATCAGACTGATCATCTAGATCACTATCCTCCATATCACTCTCGTCCCCAGACACCTCCCTGTCAGAATCGTCCCCAAACTTCTCCTTATCATTGTCCCTATCAGAATCGTCCCCAGACACCTCCCTACTAGGCTCATCCCCAGAGACCACCCTACCAGACTTGTCCTCAGACACCTCCTTCCTAGACTTGTCCCCAGACACCTCCCTGGACACATCTCCAGACATCTTTCTATCAGACTTGTCCTTATCCCGGTTCTGAAGGTCTTGAAACGTTACTTCTTTTTCGCCCCAGGTATGAGAAAGGATAGCATAGTTTGGGATTTCGGCGTAGAAGCTTTGAAGGGTGAGATTAGTCGTGTGGAGCAGATACATGATGAAAATGTCAAAGTATATTTTGAAGCTTTAAAAAAAGAGGAAATAAATTCCTGCTATTGCAATGAACAGGTAAGTAGAGAACGTACCTTCGAGGGGAAAGGAAGCAAGGACGAGCTGTCTACACGTGTAGAGCTGGCGTCAGTTTTATAAAGAGTAAATGAAATGTCATCGATCCGGACCGATACTTAATATGTTCCCCACGTTTTCTTACGCTGTCGACATCTACATACAATCTGTTCATGGAGTCAGTTATTTTCGTCTAGTAAGTATGGTCGCTGAGACACTTCTTCCGGAGAGAGCTCCCATTTTGGATGTCGAACAAAACTAAGACATTTTTCTTTATCATTTAAACAATTTTACGCCCTGCATGGTCAAATAAATACAGTTTGGAGCGGTTGATCAGACTGCTGTATTCTGACGAGGAGGGAAATGATTGGAGCCTTTACGGCAGTCAGAAGCGGTGTTGAGATCAACAACGGTTAGTCGATCGATCAACCTCCATTATCCATAAGTAAAAGAGGTACTTGTTCCAATATTTTTGAGCTCTTCAGTTCGAAATTCAAAAGAGGGGTGATTTACGACAGAAAGAAAGGATGTGGGGGTCCTGGGCACGTCTGGGAACTACTGGATCTTGTCTTTGCCTCGAGGTTTGAAAAACCGATAGCCCAAATCACAGAAAGTGATGTTGTGGGCCGTGTTTAGAACGTGAAATAGAATCAATGGGATAGATAGAAGGTCCGGTTGATCGATCTGTGGAGGAAGTAAAGGTGTAAAAATGCAGGAAGTGCTGCGAGTACACGATGTTTTCAATAGCTTACCCTCCCTCCCACTACGCAAGTTGAGTTTGGGCTAACGCTGCACGTACTTAGGGCGTGTTCGTGTGCAGCCACTTAGGTCTGCTTACGACCGGTTACCCTGCCAAATTTACAACCATTCACGGTGATTCACCTGTGGGAAAAAGGCTTAATGTTTAATGTAAATTTGGCGGGTAAGCAGACCTAAGCGGCTGCACACGAACACGATAATCGTTACTTTTCTATTTCGATCTATGATGTTCTGCAGAGGTTGGACTACACTATCTTCATTTTCGGGCACTATGGGAAGAGAAAGACAAGTCACATAGTAAGAAATGAGGTGATCGATATCCTCATGGCCCGAGGTTCCGAGTCCACAAGTTAAAATTCGTTAGCTTCCAAACACACCAAAAACACAAATATATCCGCCGAGCGAATTGATGACCGGAGAGTCGGACAGAAAGAAGATATATTTGTGATTTAGATAGGTGTCTAGATATATTGTGTATCTCAAAGCTGAATATATGAACAGAAACCTGATATATTTGGACACATTTCAGTACATCTGACTAGTGAACAGACACATTGCCTATCAGATCTATAGAAAGAAGTACGGAAAGACTTCGAATACAGGCTCCGGACATGGGTGCAGATATGCCACCAGAAAGACAATAAGTCTGGCTTCATGATATGGATGCCGATAGTTCATTTTTCCTTGGTACCGATATGCCAAAATTGAATTGGTTCTGGAATAGACCGCATCTGCAACGGGAAAAATGGCTTTTGTTCTGAGCTTAGAAACATTTTGTTTTTAAATAAGAAATGTCCTGTTTGTAGCTTAGAAATTTCTGGTTCCACTTAGGCTCCAACAACAAATATGTGCGCCGATTAGTCCGGTGGGGTCCCAAACCAGATATTGCAGGGCAACGTCGAGCCAACAAAGGAGTTTCATTCGCAGTATAGAACGCAATGAGTTCTGGGGATCCATGTTTAAGTCAGGGTACATGCCTACATAAGACATATGAGTCAAGCAAATGTACATTTTTATCTGTAGTCCCACTTTTCATTTTTCTTTAGCCCCATTTCTGTTTTTATTTAGCCCCATTTTCATTTTTAATATCCGTTTCACAGACAGATGGACTATCGGTATCTGTATCATAACACCGGACTTATTAGACCGTATCTGCAACGGGAAATTTGACCGTTTTTTGTTGGTTCAAAATGGTCTATTTTCTACTAGGCTCCACCTGGTCCCAATATCTCCGAAATGTCGATAACTCACCACATGTCACACTCATGAGTCGTCAGTGCCCCCTCCCAGCGTTTTTGTTGAAGGCTTATACCGGAAACAGCAGGAAATTGTTGGCTTGGGAGCAGTGGTTGAGATACTGGCAGATTGAAGATCAAAAAGATCACAACGGTCCATCGCTATTGACAGACTCCTCCTACTCGGAGTGACAGTGTCACAATTTTTTTTTGCGTCTGGCTGACTTCGAACAAGCATTTTCTACTAGCCCCACTTGCATTTTTATGAGTGGAGCCTAGATATTTCCCGTTGCAGATACGGTCTATTGTCTTTCTAGACGCATATCCGCACCCATGTCCGGAGCCTGGATTTAAGATCTTTTTGTACTTCTTTCAATTGATTTGATTGGCAATATATCTGCTCACTAATAAAAGGTACAGAAATGTGTCCAAATATATCAGGTTTCCGTTCATATATCTAGCTTTGAGATACAACATATATCTAGACACCTATCTAAATTACAAATATATCTACTTTCTGCCCGACTTTCCGCTCATCAATCCGCTCGGCGGATATATTCGTGTTTTTGGTGTGAAACCGCTTCCAAATCTAGCGAGGAACGTTAGCACTACTTACTCAAATAGAGAGTCCGTACCAACGTGATTATCGAGAAGGGCTCTGTGCGACTCGTATGCAAGATTTTAAGTATCCAAAGTAGGTACTACTAGATTCAATAGGATATCTTGTAGGTACTCTGAAAAGTGCTGTTGGGATAAAGGTAAGCTTTGTAGGTATAAGGACACCCTTCAACATCAATACAGTCTTTTTATCTTCCGAGTACTAAGTTTGAACGCAATAAAAAGATTCTCTCATAGTAGATTGAGAAAAAAGACCAGAATTAATGTCAAGCATCGATTTAATATCACTGCCCCTTCGAACTGGTGTATCAACCAGCCAAACTTGACTCTTTCTCAGCCTGAGCTCCAAATTACACACATTGCCGCCGAGAAAATCCATAGGAACCTTGCGCCCTTTATGATAATCTTAAAACATAACATCGACTGGTGTTAGAATTAATAATATTTTATTTTTGTATTCCTCTCTCAACCAGGGGAAATAATAGGAGAGAAGAAAGAGGGAAAAGAAATGTTTTAAACAACAAAAGCGTA
Source organism: Dendrothele bispora CBS 962.96 (assembly GCA_004369135.1). Classification (NCBI taxonomy): domain Eukaryota; kingdom Fungi; phylum Basidiomycota; class Agaricomycetes; order Agaricales; genus Dendrothele; species Dendrothele bispora. The sequence continues at coordinate 81,894 of ML179393.1, forward strand.
CAAGTACTCGTATCCCTAACCAGAATAGAGCCCAACCTGAATATATCACTCACGTTGATGTTGATAAAAACTTTGCCCACTCGTGAAAGTGTTATAACTCGAGTTTTAGTTGTAAGTCGAAGCCAAAGTAGAAGGGCCGGCAACAGTTCAATCCACTCGACACCGAAGTTACTTAGGTGCAACGGTAGCGGTCGAATTTTTCTCTAGTCGGGCACATCAGGACAAGAAAATAAGAGGCAGCAGGAAAAAATCAACTCACAAGTTCACATTCCCGCAACCTATGCACCGATCTAAACTTTTTTTGAATTCCTTTCTCTGTTTTGGGAATCTGGGGAGGAGCTTTGTTATCTACCTTGTTTTTCGTCGCTGGAGCTGAAAGGTATAAATACTTCGAGTAAATTTTCGTGGAGAAAAAGAAGTGGTCCACCGATCAAGGGAAAAAAGAACTCGCAAAACAAATTTATCGCGAAAAAGTATTGAAGTAAAACAAAAAGTAAAGATTTCACGAACCCAGTGATAAGCTTGTACATATCCTTGTCCAGTCTTTCTCTTAGTCTCAAGCGACTCTTTCATTACTGGTGTTTCGTAATTATGGACAAAGTTGAGGAGGTGCACATTCGAGGTGTAGGAGGGAGGATTGACGGTCAATTCTGATGCAAGGAAGGAAGGCTTTGAAGCTGTAAAGGAAAAGTTAGTTAACGGATTGAATTACCGGCGGAAATGCATGCTATGCATACATCACTTTCGATACTACACTCTTGAGCTAGTGGTACTTGGGGAACTTTTGTGAATACGAAGAGCTGTAGAGTAGACTCGTGAGTGAGAACCGCATATATACAAGCGGTAATGGGTAGGACAAGTAAAGAAAGGTATGAGAACGTACAATTATGTTTGCAGTGGTTCCCTTTTAGGTGGGCCTGTAAGAGCAATCAATCGACTCGTACCGAATGTGACTGAGTGAAATTACTGGGGGACATACAGCTGCCATGAGGAATCTCGTCAATTTTTACCGTATATACCTGTGTAGATCGATAAAGAAAGGATACGAGACAAAAAGTAGCTGGATATAAACGTACAGCTCAAGTGGATCATGTACGGTAGACTCCTTCTCATATTGTCCTTCTTTGCGCTTTCCATAAATTTTGAGTAGACCTACAGTGACACGTAGGGCAGCAGGGAGGTAAACGGATAAATAATGGATCAAGTCAACGCATACAAAACCACCAAAAAGCGCCTATCAAGACTTACCTTGAAGATCAACTTCGTGTATCTGATCAACCTCATCTGAGTCCGGGACACTTGGGTTTTTGAATTGTGCGTTGTGTCTCTCCTCATAGTTCTCCCCTTTTCTTTTACTCTTTCCTTTCTCGTGATTCGGAGACGCCCTTGCCAGTGAGGTGTATGCGACGACACAGCTCATTGCTGTGGTCGAGAGCTTAGTCCTATGTATGCCGTCAGCAAAGAACACGAGGGAAGGTTTAGAATGGTAGATGATGGAGAATGCGGCAAGCTATACAAGACTGAATTGATGGATGGGAATGCGAGGAGGTCCTGTACCCGTTTGCGGAGTCTTGAAAACGCCATGTTTGAGTAAGATGAGTTGGACGTGGCATGACGTGTAGCTGTTTCTATGGTGACACTGACCTAGGACACAGAGTTTGACGTTGAAAAGTTGACGTGTCGTCAGTCATAGTGTAAGTGGAAGACGCATGTTAGATTCTCACGGTCCATTCTGTCCGGTGGGTACGTCATTTTCTTTCCTTTTCATCCTTCCAACGCTTTTGCAAGTACGAATAGCTATATCTGCACCGTGCCCCAACCCCGAGATGCCCTCGTAATCTAGCGCAAGTTGGACCAAGTCATTACCAACGCTTGCTTTTTGCTTCAGCTTGGCACAACCTGTCAACGTCCTTCCCAAACGCTGTTCCGTCTCCGTCATAATCGACATTCGAGTCAACGACAGTACTTACACCAGTACTGCACCACTCCGCCTTCTTTTTTCCTCATTCAACCAAGTTCTCGCATCCACCACCAAGCACTGTGATGTAGCTAGCTGCTAGTCCTTCTAATTCCCCTTCTTTTAACCTCTTCTCCTCTTGCCAAGTTTCTACGACGTTTAAACCGGTTTGTCCTCTTCTGGAGATGGGGGCAGACAAAGGTAGGTCGGAAATGGCACGAATGCGCTCAAGCTAAACAGTCTGAACTCAACCTTACAGACCACAGCGGGACGCTTCCGGACCACTTGTTGTAGTCAATGCAATCCAAAGACTCCGCTCGACAACGCACAGGTCCGACATTATCATCGGGAACTCAGCATTGTGAGCGTTACAAATGGATTCGGTGTCCCTTCCAACCTCAATCAGGGCTTTAACGAGTCTTAGAAAACCTCTCGTGAAACCATGATCTTCTAACGAAAGGTATGATGTTCTTATTCTAGTAGCTATGTAGGATTCATTTCATACTCTTTGGACTGGGTTTCGTCAACTACGTGTTATCTTGCAATAGACTGAATATGGGGAGTTTATTTGGCACTTCAGGCACCCTCCCTAGGGTACCTACTTAGGTACATCTTTCTATGCATAGACTCCACCTAAGAGGCCCTAAAAACCCCGGTCATTCCAAAATGCTGGGAATTCCCAAAATTACAGGGAATTCCCTCTAACATCCTCTGGGAATTCCCACATGTTCTTACTGAAGTCAATGGGAATTCCCGGTCATGTACTGGGAATTCCCAAAATGCCTCACAAAACTTGGGAATTCCCAGTATGTTGTTGGGAATTCCCCAATTTCTCCACACAACTCGGGAATTCCCAGTATGCTGTTGGGAATTCCCCAATTCCTCCATACAATTGGGGAATTCCCAACAGCATACTGGGAATTCCCAATTTCTCCACACAATTTGGGAATTCCCAACAACATACTGGGAATTCCCCAATTTCTCCATGCAACTTGGGAATTCCCAGTATTGTGGCTGACAGGGGCTGATATTGATAAAACCCAATATGGAAGAGATAAGATAAAGGTGTCTCGGACAATCTGGTCCCAATTATTCCGCTGATTCTGAATCTGCTGTCCATTTTTAGATAGCAGCTGTGGCTGAAGAGAAAAATGCAAAATAAATTCCCGGAGCCGGCAATGAAAGATGATGTAGGTGGATATAGGGTTTTTTTAGGTCAGGGAATCCAAATACTTACTTGAAATCATGTTTCCTCCATACTGTAGTTCCGTGAATGGAAGCGACTGTCACGGTCACAGAAGGCCCGTCGTGTTGCTAAAATACCATGACGTCACGCAAAAAATTGACCATGAACCTTCCAAAACCAAGATTTTTACCATATCTGGAAGTCAAAGTGTGGTAAAATTTCCTTTTATGGTAGGCTGTCGCTAGTCTAGATATGATTTGTCATGTCACGGTCCACACCCCATCGCTTCCATTCACGGAACTACAGTATTTGAGGAGATATAGCAGAAACACTGCTTAAAAAGCCAAAAAAAAATATTTGCCTTGGAGGACTGTAAATAACCAGTTCTCAAAAAGACCAAAAGGGGTAGGATAGTATATTTCTGATGGGAGAACTCAAATGTTTAATTTGTTTTGATTTTTTTTACAGGCATGGACATAATTAAAAAATATTGCTTAAAAGACTCAAGACTGCAAATAACCAGCTCTGAAAAATGGGAAAAAGCTAGAATAACACATTCCAATGGTAAACTCAAATTTTTAATCAAAAAATATAAATATACAAGGAATTATGCTTAACAATGCAGAAATATGTTTTTGATATAGGGACCATAATTACTCAGCTTAAAAGTATTTAGATAGAGTAAAGCTTTTTCATATATGACACTTTGTGTGTATATTTAGATTCTTGTGATGCGCCTAATTTTATAGTGTGCCTATTGTGAAGTCTCAATAGATTTATATGCATAAAGCAGATAGCCAGGGTATGGACATTGATTTTGTACTTAGTGCTATTAATCAATGAGATATCATCATTCTTTCTATTCATGAATCAACAGTATGATTTATGGCCTAGTCCCCTAATATCTGTTATACTATGCAGATTTTTGAAAAGTATATTTCAATGAAATGCTACATGATGATAATTAAGTGTGATGAATGTACATAAGGAATCATCAGCAGTTATATTACTATCATAATTCTACTCTAAATGTATCTTTACTGTTGGATATGGTTCATAAACAGAGGAGACTTATGGTACTAGTATAGCAATATTAGTTCCTGAATGGTCGATATACATTCATTACACTCAATTATCATAATATCATTTGTGTAATAGGATCCAAACATATGTATTACATGTAGTATTTCATTTGAATATGCTTTTCTACAATCTGCGTGTATAGTACAACTTGTATTGGTGTACCAGGAATTGATTCGTACTGCTGATTCATGAATATAAGGCTGAAATCTCATTGAGTCCTAAATGCAGATTGAATGTCCAGATCATTTGGGTATAAGGTTGGTATAGTATGATGGAGGGGTATCTCTATTGTATCATTTGAGATGGTACACACAACAAGATATAAAACAGGTATCAGCTAGGGAACAGTGTGTATACTGGGTGGAATACCAGTATATCAATGTGTATTAGTAAAGGTATATGTTGATCAAGTCTTAACAAAAAAACTATACTCAACTTATACACCACTTTGCATTTCCTGTATAATCTTCCATACATTGTTACTCTCAATTCTAGCTTCCACTCTTCACCATGCATCAGTGTCCATTACCTAGTATTTGTGCCAATGCATACACTATTCATATGTACAGACATCATTAACTTAGGCTCAGGGGAATATTCCAGTAGTCTGCAAGGAAGTGGCTTATTTGTTCACTTATTAGACAGTTTGCGAGACACACACTGTGTGTGATTCTTGTTGCGTAAAACACACCATGTGATATTTTCATTGCGAGCCCCACACTGCCCCACAGCCAATTTACCACCGAAAAAGATTTCTGTGTGAGATTTACGCGAAAATATTGAATTTTTGGCGGTGGAGCAAGGCTTTTTGCACGCAATGAAAATATCACATGATGTGATTTGCGCAACAACAATCACACACAGTGTGTGTCTCGCAAACTGTCTATTGATACATATAAATGTTACAGTCTTGAGCTTTTTAAGCAATATTTTTTAATTATGTCCATGCCTGTAAAAAAATCAAAACAAATTAAACATTTGAGTTCTCCCATCAGAAATATACTATCCTACCCCTTTTGGTCATTTTGAGAACTGGTTATTTACAGTCCTCCAAGGCAAATATTTTTTTTGGCTTTTTAAGCAAGTTTTCTGTTATATCTCCTCAAATATGGAGGAAACATGATTTCAAGTAAGTATTTGGATTCCCTGACCTGAAAAAATCTTATATATCCACCTACCTCATTTTTCATCACCGGCTCCGGGAATTTATTTTGCATTTTTCTCTTCAGCCACAGCTGCTATCTAAAAATGGACAGCAGATTCAGAATCAGCGGAATAATTGGGACCAGATTGTCCGAGACACCTTTATCTTATCTCTTCCATATTGGGTTTTATCAATATCAGCCCCTGTCAGCCACAATACTGGGAATTCCCAAGTTGCATGGAGAAATTGGGGAATTCCCAGTACACTGTTGGGAGTTCCCAAGTTGTGTGGAGAAATTGGGGAATTCCCAGTATGTTGTTGGGAATTCCCAAGTTGTGTGGAGAAATTGGGGAATTCCCAGTATGTTGTTGGGAATTCCCAAGTTGTGTGGAGAAATTGGGGAATTCCCAACAGCATACTGGGAATTCCCGAGTTGTGTGGAGAAATTGGGGAATTCCCAACAACATACTGGGAATTCCCAAGTTTTGTGAGGCATTTTGGGAATTCCCAGTACATGACCGGGAATTCCCATTGACTTCAGTAAGAACATGTGGGAATTCCCAGAGGATGTTAGAGGGAATTCCCTGTACTTTTGGGAATTCCCAGCATTTTGGAATGACCAGGGTTTTTAGGGCCTCTTAGGTGGAGTCTATGCATAGAAAGATGTACCTAAGTAGGTACCCTAGGGAGGGTGCCTGAAGTGGCTCAGGACTTGTTTACACAATTCAAAAGCTTCTGCATGAAGCTCCGTCCATTCCCAAGGAGACCCTTTCTTCAGTAGGTTGAACAGTGGTTTCGCAATCCAGGCATAGAATGGCACATACGCGGAAAAGTATACCATCATGCCGAGAAAGGTCTGTAACTCATTAGCGTTCCGCGGTGTTTCCAAACTAACAATGGCGTCTACCTTCTCTTTATGCGTCGAGAGTCCAAGTCTTGAAACCTTCTGTCCCAGAAGAAGAGATTGATAGGCGAAATGGCACTTGGAAGGAGAAAGTGTGATGTTAACCACAGCAATGGTCTTTAAAATGGAGTCGATGTGAGTGAGGTGATCTTCGAATGTCTGTGAAAAAATCACAATATCGTCAATATATACCAATGCGAAAATCCAAAGAAACGGTGCTAACACCCCCTGCATGACTCGCTGGAAAACACTCGGCCCATTGCAATATCCAAACGGCATTCGTTTGAACTGATACAACCCTCGGTGTGTTCAGAATGCTAGCTTCCTAGCGACTTCTTCAGTCATGGACAATTGCGTAAATCCGGCCAATGCGTCTAGCGTGGTGAGCCATTGAGCGCCGGTCAACGCTTGAAGAATGTCTTCCTGTTTGGGCAAAGGAAATTCATCGGGTACTACCATATTATTGAGACGGCGAAGATCTATTACCATACGGGGCTTTCCATTGTGGTGAACTATGAAAGCGGAGGCTCCCCAAGGGCTTTGAGAAGGTTCAATGACTCCTAGGCTCAACCAGGCATCCATCTGTTTGTTGATTACCTCTCGATTTGCTGGTGAAGCTGGAAAGGGTGGGAGCGATACCGGTTGAGATCCTGGTTTCAATTCAATGTCAACCTTTTCGTCATAACTACCTAGCTGTCTGTCCAACCCAAATGCCACCGCGTTCCTCAGGATTACCTTTTCCAACTGCTCCTTCTGATCTTCAGAAAGATCTGAAGATATCGAAACCTCAGAAAGCAACCTGTCAGTTGAGACCTCCTCAATGCTCACCTCACCTGTTTTAGGACCTCCCTCTAACAGAGGAGTAGCAGCCACGTCATCCTTCCCATGCAGATTCCTCTGCGCCTTCGAGCTGACATTAGAGTGAGATTGAATTGCTCTGGTTGCAGGAGTTTGAAGAGGCTGAGAAGATATCAGTGTCTTCACCAGACTAGCATACTGAGTTACCTTTGCGAGCTGATCTGGGGATAACTGTGACGGTTTGTCGAGCTGTGAATTAGGGTCCATCAAGTAACCCAAGACGTTCCCTTTCTGTATAGTGACGGGGAGAGACGAAAAGTTTGCTACATGTACGAAGGGTGCCTCCTGGGAAATTAGACAGTCCGCCGTTCCAAACACCTCATCCGCATTCCTGTTGGACTGTATAAACCTTTCTACCAATAAATCGCTCCCGTCTGAAGGAAAATGAGCTCGTACCTTAACTCGCCGAGAGCTCTCTGGAGGAATAACGATCTGTTTGGCAGCCGAAACGGTTCTTGAAGTTCTAGACCCTCGCAATCTTCGCCTTCGTTGCCGCGCTTGTTTCAATCTTTTAACTAGTGAAATACCCTTCTCCGTCTGTACCAAATGAACCCGTAGCGAGTTTCCTTGCTCATCCTTGAGACCAGCGTGCAGGGCTTCGGTTACCTCTAACTGCCTTCCGGACTCTCCAAATGAAAGAAATGATCGCCCTTCCTCTCGCACGATGGAGAGAGAATATTGAATCTGGAAGTCGTTTCCCAAGATTAATGGTGTTCCCATACCTTTTACAATGTAAGCTTCAACCGAAATCTTCACCAGTCCCTCAGGCGAAGCAAAATATAAATCCAAAGGTACATACCCGGATATGGTAGTAGCGCCAGTCACCTGTAATAAACGAATGTTTTGTCCATTTTTGACTTTTGGTTTACTGACTAGCTCCTTAAGTGCCCATTCTGAAATAAGAGTGATATCAGAACCTGAATCTATAATTATTGGGACCGCATCCTCAAATCCATTGATAGTAGCAGTAGTTTCCGTTGCCTTGGAACCTAAGAAAGAGCATCCGGCAGGTCTCTCCATGAGTTTTCGCATCTCCAAGAGAGTCCCGTCGGATGTACCTTCAGTCGCCGCTCTGGGATTGATGACTCCGATTTCTCGGGCTAAGCGTCGTCTGGATCATCGGTTCAAAGCGGGTTTGTTGTGCAGAGACTTCACAGAGGTCTTGGTAGTGGCTTTGTTTGCATCTTCTCCTGTCTGATCGATAGTCGTTAGATTCCCAATCTCTAGATCTGTTGGTTGGTTAGTATTGGTCTTATCTGTTTTTTGAATAGATTAAATTGTTACCATCTTTATCCCTGTCCTCCTCCGGTTTCGCTCTAAACGTGTCTGCAGACGGGAGGTCAGTCAAAAATCCTGCTCTTTGTCAGACAAGTTATCATAAAGCTCGTCATAGTCATCCTGAGCCTGCAAATCATCGATAGAACATTCGGCCAATCTAACCCGTGCAGTTTTCCTGGAGTGCTTGCACTCGTTGTCCCAATGGTACAAACTCCCACAGTGCTGACATGGCCGAGCACCCTTATCCTTTGGAGTAGCCTTCTTGGATACGTTAGAGTCGTCCTTTGGGAATGGGGGGGGAGGCAAGTCAGACCTTGCACCTACTAAATTGGTTCGAGCATAGTTCTTGACTGGAGTGTATTGCTGTCTCCCTTGGTAGAAGTTCCTCGGCCAATCCAGTTCCGCAAGCGTATCTTCGTGGAGACTGATGTCGGTTTGGAACTCATCCACATCAACGTAGCTCCTTTTGTTGAGAATGGTATTCCAGCTGGACGGAGCTCCGGCCATAATTTCCGATATTACTTCAGCGTCCGTCAATTCGTATACGTTGGCCAATAACAGGTTTTTCCGTAAGAAATACTCTCCCGGAGTTTCCCGTGAGTGTCCGCTCTCTCGGTATTTCGTCTCTCTCGCTCGCTTTCTCATCTTCTCTACCCATTTCCGGTTCATCCAAAAGTTGATAATCTCCTTCTTCAATTCCTCCCAACTTCCCTCTATATTTCTCCTGTGGTTGAGAGAAAGAGAGTAATACCAGGTCTCAGCTTTCCCAGTAAGTCTCCTCGGCACTATCCTTCCAAACTGCTTGGCAACTAACGGCTCTTCAACGAACATACTGTCGATCTTGTTAAGCCACACGATCAAAGCATCAGTATCGCCATCCCACTCTGGAATTTCCGACACTTTGATTTTGTTTTCGACCTGTATGCCGCTTGTGGTGAGAGCTTGTCGACCACGTAACTCGGTTCGAGTTGATCTAACCCTCTCCCCATTCTGCAAGTCGCCCTCGTCTCCAGATCCATCATCCCTTCCATCTTCTCCAGCTCTAGACAATCGGGACCGAGGCCGACGAACGTTATCGAAGTGAGGTGGAGGATCTCTTTGTTCATTCAGAAGTTCACCAACCCGAGAAGGCCGAGCCTTTTGGTTCAAAGGGTGAGCGTTAGCGTTCCTGCTAGGATTTTCCGAATACTGATCTGCTCCTCGCATCCTGAGGTACTCGCTGATGGAGCCAGGTCGACCCAAAAGTGTTCTAGGTGGAACGTTTTCTTCCCTTACTCGCGAGCTGTTTTGAGTTGGTCCAGTACTTCCGGCTTCCTCTTCTGTTCGCTCAGGTGAGACAAGGCGTCTGTCCCTTCCTGTAACTCGTCTAGATCCCGTTCTGAAGTCGTGCACGGCGTCTAGTTCTACCCAAAACTCCTTGACCAATACTCTGAATGCAATGCAGAAGATTTCGATGTCATTCAAAGTAAAATAATCCATCCCTACGCTTCCTTCGGGCCACCAAGGGAGATCTGGCACCACTCTTCCTTTAATGCGAAAGGATTCCCTGGCTTCGAGCAGCAGATTCCTTAGCTCTAGAAGGAAGCTCTCAAACCTAGAGGAACTAAGAGAGTAGTAGCGTCGCTCCTCGTCAGTTCCTTTATTTCTTTGTAAAATTTTGAAAGTCTTGAGTAGCCCGTCGAGCTCGTTACCGTGTCTAGGGAATACCTTAGTGTAAATGCGTCTAGGAGCCGACTCCCTGTTCTGGATCAAAGGAAAGTTAAGCCCCTCAGCAAGGTACTTCAAAGCGTCAAGGCGTCGTTGTTGCATAGCTTGGTTGTTTCCGATTCGGTAAGGGGCATAAACGGCAGGAAGGTCAACAAGTCCATAGGAGATTTCATCGTTCTCTTCGATCTGTTTTCTAACAAGCGAAGTAGTGAGACAAACGAGAGGATCGAGAGCGAATTCTTGATCCGGGGAAAATTCGGAGTTATTGTTGGAATCACTAGGAGTGGTCATGATGCGAGTAAAAGTTGACGTGTCGATGTCTAGGAGTAATCGAAAGTTGTGGTAGCAAGGCTAGCGTAGTAGATGAGATAGCAGCAGCGAGAATTTATAAATTGACGAAAGAAAAGTTACACTACTGAGTTCCCAGTGTGTCCACCAGTGTGAAAGATCTCGTGTTCTGGATCTTTGCTAAAAGGGTTCAAACTCAGAGTGCAGCGACAGAGTAGTGTTCGATGACTTTTATAGCGCAAAGCAGCTAGAAAAGTAGTATGTGAGTAGAGCGGTAAGCAAAGCGTTACTCATTCTAACTCGTATTCTTACTGTTCAGACGACAAGTAAGTTAAACACAATTAAGATTCTACAAGTGATAAGCTAAGTACAAATGCTGTAGTAGGTCTTTTATATCCTTTTACATAGAACTAAATAGAAAGAGAAAGAAAATACATGTGTCTTCTAATACATTCTACAATCTACCTTATTGCATGAGTCAAAGTAATGAGTCAAAGTGTGTCAAAGATAAGATAAGATACCTCGTTACATCACACAAGTCCAGGACGGCCTCGTAATTTAGCACAACTGTTGGATCAAGTCATTACTCGCGCTTGCTTTTCAGACCTCAAGCACGTTGCAACCTGTAAATATCCTTTCCAAACCCCTCTCCACATATATCCCATCAGCAAATCACCCCCTTTGGTCGTGAGGTTTTTGGGGTTGCAGAGGTTTTTGTGACAGTCCACAACCGTGCAACCTCACAACCTCATAACCAAATTCTTAGTCTAAGTCAAGATAAACTATAACAAGGATTATTTTGTCGAATAAAAGTTCAAGAACATAAAAGACTCCCAGGTTGTAACGGTTGCGAGGTTGCGAAAGACTGAAAAATCACACGATTAATGCAGGTTCCGGAATCTTTGTTTCAGGTTGCCAGGTTGCAGAAAAATGACCGGTCCGGGGTTGCACAGGGTTGTGCAACGGTTGCCGACCAAAGTCTGAAAATGCTGATGCCGGGTACGTCTATTTGATTCATAGCACCTTTTTCGAGCAGAACTGCTTTTGATCGTGTCGCTTTTCACCTTCTCTTTCAACTCAGTTCTCGCATTCTCGCATCCACCACCAGGTACTGTGACATAGCTAGCCCGATCCTTCTAATTCCCCGTCTCATCATTTCTCATCTTCCCATCCTTTCTGCGATCTTCAATCCGTTTCGTCCTCTTCTGGAAATGGTGGAAAAGACAAGTTAGGCAAGGCAAGTCACATCAAAACTAAACATTGTAAATTCAACTTTGCAGACCACAGCAGGGCGGTTTTGGATCAATAGTAACAGCCGATAACACGGGTTGACGACAGCCCAGATCATCGAGGAACCCGGAGTAGCGAGCTATACAAATGGGTTCGGTCTCTCTCAACCTCAACTAACGCTTCAACACGAATCAGAGAATCTCTCGTGAAAACATGGTTGCGGATCAGGAGCATTGGGAGGTGCACAGTTCGTGTTCTGGCTATCTAACGTTCTCTTCAATTATCAGCTATATGGCAACAGAATGAACACGAGGAGCTTACTCGGACCGAGATATGAGTTTGAGCATCCAGTCAAATCTTTCATGGTTCATTCTTTTACTTATGATCACTTTCCATTTGACTGCGTCAATTTTGATCACATTGAGTCTATGTAGCCCTATCTGGAACAACCTCTCTTGTCCTCCATGTCAGAATCGATGTAAGTTTTATCCTCCTCCTTAATTATCGAAACCTAATCTCGTTTCTCTGGTATTGTGGTCCACCGACAGCCTGTCGAGAGACTCACTCGACTGTATAAGTAGTCGGATCCTTTACCGAGTGGAGCTCAGTCCTTGTATAACAAAAGTGAGTTGTTTTAGTGGGTTCCTGCAGGAAATTTACTGACATGTACGCCGGAATTCTAGATAATTTCTGATTCTGTCAGATGGGCGGGTATATAGTACATACGTCGTAACACCACGACTTTGATTGTTATTGAATCAACTCGAAGACTAAACGACCATTCTGACTTGAGGCCCTTTCTTTATTATCCGAGAGGATGATCGGGTTTCATAGGTACATGGTATAAGTGAATCTCTAATCAAGAGATGAGTTGGACACATCTTATGTTTTTGATTTTTGAATGAGACCATTGATTTAAAAAGATTGCTCGCTGAGCAGAGTAAGTGGTATAGAACGAATAAAATACATATACACAAACGGCACATAGGTACGAATATCACTCCATCGGCATTAGCTCTGCTTCCGCTTCTGTTGTACCAGGTTGAACAGAACGAGACCAAGAACGACCTCCGTGCCCCCCCTGAAAACACTTCGCATGGAGCTTGGGCGGGTACTTGAGCCGCTTCCGTTTCGCATCAACTAATAATATTAAAAACAAAGAAATTTGATATCCTCAAGAATACGAAGTGCTGGGTTAAATGTTAGTGGAGTCAAACTACAGAGGCGGCCATTAGACATTGCCCACTTTGAACGCGTTCCCACGATTTGGGAGGGCAATGTCTAATTGCCGCCTCAGTAGTTTGAAGGGAGTGATTAATGACGTGGACGCGGGAGAAAATGGAGAGAACGAAAGGAATTTCGTTGGAAGGTTGTTAGACGGATAGTCGGTGAATACAAGGGAATGAGAAGCGAATTGGAGACCATCGTTTTTGTGAACAGTGACTGTTATGGAAGATCCGGAAGAGCTAAATCTGATTGAAGTATTTCCCTTGAACCGCGCTCTTGAACCATTTTCTTGATAGGATTCACAAATCTCTTTACACGTCTCCCTCCAGCCAATATCCCGAGGTTCATGAACCCATACTTCTCCACTTTCATTGATCCCAATTACAATTTTGTGGGCATAGTAATCAAAGATGTGACATGCACTAGAGGCTTCTTTCGACAGGGAGAGGTAGCGATGCGGTGACCGGTCATCTGATGACGCACGACCAGATTGATTTGGGGGGAAGACGTCCCGACGCGAATTGAACACTATATCAAAAATGAATTGGGATTGGGGACACCACAAGGGTGGTATCAATGAAGACGTTGTGTAATTGATTTCAATCTCCCTCAATTGCAAGCCGTCGTTCAAAACCAGCCCTGTGATGTGAACAGCAGCTGTTACAAAGCCACCAGATCCCAATTCCATTGTTAAACTGTCTGCATAGCATGCACCCTCGACAAAACCCATTTTCAAGGAATTCGAAGACGCCATCCAAAGCATTCCTCCACCTTCTTTTAACGCCGCAAAGGAAATGTGAACCGTTTCGTTGCTATGAAGACAGTTAAACTTGACAGTGAATGGAGCTGGTGACCCAAATCTACAGGAAAGAACACCCTTGTCACCGCGGGCCACGTTCTCGAAGCGTTCTTCAGCCCCGGGAAGGAGACAAATGTAGTTGTCAAAATGATCATTGTAGACCCTCCTTGTCTCTCTATATGGTGAAATCTCTTTGACAATCACATCTAGCACATTCTCGGGTGTCTCGAAGGAACCCAGAACCAGCTGGTCTGAACGATAGCGAACATAGTGCCGGTCAGTCGTTTTCTGAAGATAAATGTTACACACGTTCCCACTGTCACCGACTTGGCAGTCCAGCGACACTCGAACTATGTCCCCTTCAACTTGACGCTTCAATGATACCCGAGATATATCATCGATAGGAACAACAGGGAAGTGGATATGCAAGCCGTTGTTATTGAACGAGAAGGATGATGTGTCGTTGGGGAAGTTCGCTGTAGAAATGCCCACTCTGCCAGATCCTTTGAACTCATCTGGTGACCGTGCAAGCAGCCCCCTGGGCGCACACCGAACTACTTCCCCATCCTCGTTCCTCTTGCAATCGACAACCCAAGCAAAAATGCTACGATCATCAGATGTCTTGATGATCTCCTGCTGAAGTCGCATGAAAGCTTTGGACCCCCCTTCTCCATAAATTGGTGGCATGCATATATCGAACAACCCCATCAGTGAATAGGCTCGGTCCTCCGGTCGAGTCGTTTTCCTGAATGCTGCCCACGACATTTTCTGAGCAATACTATATTTTGTGAGATCACCATCCTCGAGGAGTCCAACAGGGATGGAGGTGATGGCAGAGATGACATCCCGCAAGCTGTATCTAGTTCCGATTTCCCTCCATGAACGATCCAAAAAGACAACTGACGCCGATGGTGCAATCAGCTCCTGCAAGGTCCAGCCTCTCGTAAACCAGTTGCTCTTCCAAAAGCGTGATCCAGTATCCCTAGGGTCCTCCTCGCTCAATGCACCGGATAAATAAACGTAGCAAACTGCAGCATTTTCGTAGAGCCGGTACATTGAGTTGATATTCTCGGACAGCTCTGCACTACTTGACTTATCGATGCAGCATGAGTCGATCCAGATCCATTCCCAGTGGTACTTCCGAGCTCGAGCACAAGCGCCTTCAACCTTTTTCCAACCAGCAGGCTCTTTCCACCCATCCTTGCCTTTGTTCTGGACGTCTTGGAACGTAGCTTCTTCCCTGTCCCAGGTGTGGGAAAGAATAGCGTAGTCTGGGATTTCGGCGTAAAAGCTTTTGAGGGTGAGATCGGTCGTGTGGAGGAGATACATGATGGAAATGTCAAAGTATATTCTGAAGCTTTGAAAAAGAGGAGATAAATTCGCTATCGCAATGAACAGGGAAAGTAGAGAGCGTACCTTCGAGGGGGAAGGGAAGCAAAGACGAGCTGTCTACACGTGTAGAGCTGGCGTCAGTTTTATAAGTAAGCAGATGAAATATCATCGATTCGGACCGATGAAGTACTTATCTTCCTCATGGACTCACAGCAATCGACATCTACATAAAATCTATATAGTTCATAGAGTCAGTTATATTTTTGCCTAGTAAGTATCGTTTTTCAAAGATCACTTTCAAGGAGGGCCGCCATTTTGGATGTCGAACAAAATCAAGACAAAAATTATTTTTCTATATCAATTAAACAATTTTGTACCCTGCATGGTCATATACATACATAGCATTTGGAACGGTTGATCAACTGTTGCTGTGTTCCTCAGACGAGGTGGGAGATGATTGGAGCTGCAGGCTACGGACATTGGGTTCCTTACGGTGATCAGTTGCAGTTGGAGTAGTATGATGAAGCGGTGTTGACGTTTAGTCGATCGATCGATCAATTGACACCGGTGCCATACCATGAAATTTCAACAGTTTTAACCTTTGAGAGGAAAGATCTCCATAAGTAAAAGAGGTTATCTCAGTATTCTCTCCTTCAGTTCGAAATTCAAGCGATTGGTGATTTACAGATCAAAAATAAGGATGTGTGGTCCCTCCCAGGTACGTACTGGATTTCGTCTTTGCCTCGAGGTTTGAAAAACCCATAGCCCAAATCACAGAAGTGGTGTTGTGATGTTTGGAATGTGAAATAGAATCAACAGGACGTATAGAAGGTCCGGTCGATCGATCTGTGGAGAAAGTAAGGGTGTATGAAGTACTGCGGGTACACGATGTTTTCAATAGCTCATCCTCCCTTCCAACACGCAAGTTGAGTTTGGGCTAACGCTGCACGCACTTAGTCGTATAATCATTTCCATCTAGCGCCATGGTGTTCTGTACTTCTGGCACTATGAGAAGACAAGAGGCGAGTTAGCATATAGTGACAAATGAGGTGATCGATCTCCTGGCCCCCAACTTTGCGGTGTCACCAATCCCAATTCATTGAAATACTAGGCCATTCACTTCGAGATGTCTTCCCCCCAAATCATTCCGATCGTGGGCCATCAGATGACCGGTCACTGCGTCTCTACCTTTCCCTGTCGAAAGAAGCCTCTAGTGCGTGTCGCATCTTTGATTACAACGGATGGGAAATTGCGATCAGGATCAACGAAAGTGGAGAAGTTTGGGTTCATGTACCTCAGGATATTCGCAGGGAGACATCTAAAGAGATCTGGAATCCTATCAGGAAAATGGTTCAAGAGTGCAGTTCAAGAGAAATACTTCCAGTAAGATTGGTTATTCCGAAAGGGCCACTGTCCACAAAAACGATGGTCTCCAATTCGCTTCTCATTCCCTTGTAATCACCCAAGCTAGAAATGCCATTTAACGGCTATCGTCGAACAACCTTCCATTGAATTGGATTTTGTTACAGTTTTCCATATCCTCTCGTGTTCATATCATTTATCACTCCTTCCCATATCGACTCTCAATAGCATTTTTTCGATTTTAACTCGGTGCTTTGTACTCTTGAAGACATCAAGTTTCTTTCAAGTATTTGTTGTTTTTAATATTGTTAGTTGATGCAAAGCTGACGGAACCCAAGTACCCAGCCCGCCCAAGCTACTAAGAAATTTTAGAGGGGTACAGAGATCTGTGCTTGTCTTGTTGTGTTTAACCTGGCACATAAGAAGTCGAAACAGAGCTGATGTGAATGAATTGATATTTATACTTAGCCGTTTGTGTATATGCATATTTTAGTCGTCCTATACCACTTACTCTGTGTGTATATGTATATTTTAGTCGTTCTATACCACTTACTCTGCTCAGCGAGCAATCTTTTTAAATCAATCTTATGGTCTCATTCAAGAATCAAAAATATAAGATGTATACCAACTCCTCTCTTGATTAGAGATTTACCTACACTAAGGTACCCATGAAACACGATCAACCCCCTGAAATAATACAGAAAAGGCCCAAAGTCAAAAAATGGTGGTTTGAATCTTCGAGTTGATTCGATAATAATCAGAGTCATGGTGTTTACGATGTATAATATTTACCCGCCCGCCCATTTAACACAATCAAGAAATTATCCCAGCGCAAAATTTCCTGCAGGGGACCCAATATATTAAATCACTATAAACAACTAAGCGTTTGTTATACAAGGAACAAGTCCCGCTTGGTAAAGGATACGACCAACTTATACACTCTTATAGTCAGTTATATTTTCGTCTAGTTGTTCAATAATGGAGTCAATTATATTTTTGTCTAGTAATTGTAGTCACTCAAAGAATATTTTCAGAGAGGGCCGTCATTTTGGATGTCGAACAAAACTAAATCATTTTTCTGTATCATTTAAGCAAGTTTGCGCCTTCCATGGTACCGTTCATATACACAATGCTTGGAGCGACTGCTGCTGTGTTCCTCAGACGAGAGAGATGATTGGAGCTATGGGCTAAGGGCATCGGTTTCCTCGAAGTCTTTACGGTGATGGCCAGTGACAGCTGGACTAAGTAGTATGATGAAGTGATGTTGAGATTTCAAGACCGTCAGTCGATCAATCAATTGACACCGATACATACCATGAGAATTCAACAACTTTAGTATTTGGGGGGAAGGATCTCCATAAGTAAAAGAGGTACTTATCCTAGTATTCTCTTCTTCAGCTCGAGATTCAAACGAATGGTGATTAACAGAACAGAAATAAAAGGTGTGGGGTCCAGGGCATGCCTTGAAGCTACTGTTGCCCCGAGGTTTGAAGAAATTATAACCCAAATAACAGAGACGGGTGCTGTGCGTGAGACAGAATCAATAGGACAGAAGGTCCGGTTGATCGATGTGTGGAGGAAGTAAGGGCGTAAAAATGCAGGGAGTGTTTCAAACTACACGATGTTCCCAATAGCTTACCCTCCCTCCCTCCACCACGCAGGTCGAGCTTGAGGCAAACGCTGCACGCACTTAGTTGTATAATTATTACTTTCCATCTAGCACCATGGTGTTCTGCTGAGGTTGGACTATACTATCTCCATCTTCTGACACTATGAGAAGAGAACAGACGGGTTAGCATACAGTGGGAAATGAGGTGATCAATATCATGGCCCGAGGTTCCAAGTCCGAGTCCGCAAGCCAAAAAGATTCTTTCCGGTGCTACTTCCAAATCTAGCGAGGAACATCAGCACTACTCAAATATAAAGTCTGCACCAACGTGAGTATTGAGAGGGACGTTGTGTGACTTGGCGCATGCAAGATTTTAAGTATCCAAAGTATGTACTAATAGATTCGATAGGGTATCTTGTTGGTCCTCTGAAAAGTTCTGTTGGAATAAATGTAAGCTTTGTAGGTATACACCCTTCAACATCAACACAGCCTTTTTATCTTCCGAGTACTAAATTTGAACACAATAAAAAAGATTCTGTCATACGTTAGTAGACTGAAAATATATGGGCAAGATCAGAACCAATGTCGAGCATTGATTTAGTATCATTGCCGCTTCGAACTGGTCTACCAACCAACCCAACTTGACTCTTACTCCCGAGCTCCAAATTACACACATTGCCGCCTTCTCGAGAATCCATAGGACCTTGCGTCCTCCACGATAATCTTAAAACATAAAATCAACTGCTGTTAGAATAAATAAAGTTTTATTCTTATCTTTATGCTGTTTGAAAAGGAGCAAAATTATTTTCCGATACTTCAACGCATTTTTCACTTTTTCCGATCTTTCAAGCATGACATGTGACATGCCTCAATTCCGATACTTCAAATTTCGACATCCGATACTCCAAGAGCAACACATCAATTTCAACTTTTCATTCCGATACTTCAACTGCAAGAACTGATTTCAATTTTTCCATTCCGATAATTCGACTGCAAGGGTCGGAATTCAATTTTTCCATTCCGATATTCCAACTTTGCATTCTGATATCTCAACTTTTGCGTTCCGACATCTTAACTTTGGCATTCCGATGTTCCTTCTTCCGATTCCGGAGTTGTGACAACTCTGCAAATGACAATAATAATAATACTAATTGAATTACCTATGAAATGGCAACATATACTGCTATCTGTATTTTTATTCACTGACTTATTTTTTGAGGGCCCAGGTAGGTTACAACCATGCTATCCAGTGCATGCACTGATATTTACTTTGATTTGAGCCATAAAGCAAGGAAAATGACTGGTTGGTTGTTAATATATGTCCAAGACAATTATTTTTAAAAGCAACAAATGAATTTATATTTTAAGATAAGTGGCTGCAGTCTATGCAATTCAAAGGAGTGTAGATATCAAGAGCTAATAAACATCTTCATTAGATCTGCAACATGAAAATTCAAATTTGACCCACATTTTATTCATCAGCAATGTGGATTTTTGGTTGTTGTATTTCAGCGAGAAATGATATGAATTTATCTAGGCCCCACCTGAAAATCTTCAAGTAGAACTGGGTGGTGCCTGTCACTCAGTTTGATCTACCACTCAAACCTCTAAGCACCCTCACCCTCTCACCTAACTCTCACCCAATTCATTGACTGGCAATGGCACATGAACAAAACGCCATGGTAATTTTTCATTAGCCCATTTCCATTATATTTTGACACGTTAGAGCTTAGAAAAATCCACATTGCAGATATGGTCTATCAAACTGCTTTCAAAAATTTGTCGGCCCCACTCGAAAATTTTGTAAGTGGAGTTTCAGTGGAGTGTATCATGCACACAAACCCCCTAGTTGGAAAGAGAGTGGAGGTTGACATATGGCATGAAGACTCGGAATAATAAGTTTACTGTCCATTGAAACAAGGAGGTTTTATAGTGAAGGTATATGTACATTTGTAGATAGGTAAGATACTATGCTTACTTACTGCTGCAATGCTCCATTTCATTTTTAATTAGCCCCATGATATTTTTTCTTTTAGTTTATTTGTTTGGGACCGCTGTTTTTTGCATTGCAGGTGTGGTCTATCAATTTCTCAGATATTAGCTTGCAAATGGTCCCAAAAAGCTCATATGAACAGGGATCAATATGGCTTAGTAACTCAGCCCTACAACTACCTTCCATCCCTGTATAAGAAAAGTGTTCAAAGCCTAACAGCACCTATCTGAAAAGCTAGTGAAATTGGACAGTGGTTTTATCTTAGATCTATGTCTATTATAGTATTATTTGCTAGGTACTTGTACTTATCAATGCTCATTTTAAATTTGTCCACTTATTACCGCTGAATCCCAAGTCTTTCTTTTGAATAAGGGTATGCGAGGTGACAATGTAGTAATTCCTGATACCCACTTAAGGGTTAGTGCACAGCAGGTAGTCCGTTCATGCACCCACTTGCGGCCACTGCCATGTTGAATCAATAATATTAAATTACAGTTGTTATTTCATATATAATTTAATAATAATTCTAAATGTGATTTATTTAATTTCTCCTTTTAAGGCCCAGAAGGCGGAGTTGTCAAAACTCCGGAATCAGAAGAGGGAACATTGGAATGTAAAAGTTGAGATATCGGAATGCAAAGTTGGAATATCGGGATGGAAAAATTGAATTCCAGCCCTTGCAGCCGAATTATCGGAATGGAAAAATTGAAATCAGTTCTTGCAGTTGAAGTATCGGAATGAAAAGTTGAAATTGATGTGTTGCTCTTGGAGTATCGGATGTCGAAATTTGAAGTATCGGA
>ML179394.1:0-34359 GCA_004369135.1 Dendrothele bispora CBS 962.96
AGCATGGGAAGAGCGTGGTTCCGGAAGTGGGGAACTTGAGGAGGATGTAAAGGGAGTTTTTTTAGTAGTAACCGAAGGGGGAGAGGAGAGGGGAGGAGAGGAGAGATATTTTGGACACTTTGAAGAGGTTTTTTTGGCTAAGGTTGGGTTTGAATGAGTGTTAGTGGGATGGTTGCATGTGATTGCTATGTTTCTGGCCGAAGGGAGGGGGGGAGAAGGAGGTTGATTGATTTTGGGGAGTTTCTGGGGACCTGTTTTCATGTTTCATCTTCCGAGGATCAGGGAGGGGGGGTGCCGAAGGGAGTGGAGGGAAGGGTCGTGCGTCGTATGATAACTGGTAAGCATCCTCCAAATTACGGTTCGTTAATACTCTGAAACGGGAACGAATAAGCTAATCTACGAACCCTTTCTTATTCGCTTTGTTTAGACATCAATGCCATCGAACCTGAGGGTCGCTTTTTCATTTTAGCTCCACCTTTGGGTAGGGTTATCATACGTTACCGTGGCGGGACGGTATAGAGTATATGCGCCGACTTGAATACGCGATAACCTAAGGTCAGCGGAGTTCGCGTCGATGAACGAACGTTGGATCTGTTTCTCCAAGTTTTTTCTTTCCCTTCCTCTATCTCTTCTTTCCTTTCGCGTGTATATTCATGTTTTTCTATCTTTTTCCCCCCCTTTCGGAATTCCATTCACTTGTACTTATATATCTTTCGATTCCGAACCAATGACAACTATCCAGAGTGTCCTTCACTCTCATCCATTCATTTTATCCGTTCACGCGTTCAAACTGTTCATGTTGACTTTTGTTTTTGTTTTCTTGTTCTCTTTGTCATGATTTACAAGCGTAACAACGGACGCTCTCTCTCTCTTTTGCTCTTTCTTGCATTCACCGCGCCTATATATCCTACTACCTTAACTTCCGCGGTCCCACCCCCTCTAATTTATTCAAACTGACCTACATTCTATACCTTACCTTACCTTGCGCAACTTACCTGCAGCTCCTTAGCAGACAAATATATATATCTCACGTATGTAACTCGAACGGACTCAAAATGTGTACATTACTCTCTTCTTATTTGATTATCCAACATTCTGATGTATTTCGATATAGTATATATCTTGAACGAACTTGAGTTCTGAACTTTTTTCTTTTGCGATTGATTTACAGGCTGATGGTAAAGAGGAAATATCATAGCACAGAAGTCAGATCAAAATCCAGTTGTGTTTACTTCTCAGCTTTCAGACCATTTACACCAGAAAGTACATTTTTTAACATATACATTTACATATAATCCATGGACTTAGATACATAACACAGTGGAACCACCGTTCCAAACACCATATCGAGCCTATTGCAGCCCTTGAATTATCCAAAACAAAGCTTCGTTTCAAGCCGCTCACGCAACTTGGATACTCCTCAAATACTCGACCCTGTGAGGATTGTTGTCGGTCTCTGGACTACGGTAGATAGCCTGCCATTTAGGTTCGTCCTCTAACGATATCGATGTTTTAGTAAAACAAAAGTATGGAGTAAGTAGGGGAAAAAAAGCAAAAATTTATTAAATTCTCCAGTCAATATGAATCTGCGACGTGTATATACCTTGAATAACCTGACAGTCCTAACTCTGTTCCCCTCGTCCAAAGTGAATCGATGATAGATACCGGCTGGGACGACTAGCAAGTCACCGGGAGCGACTGCGAGACGGATCCATTGGTCTTGAGGGGCTTCTGCTCGTTACGATTGATCAAGTTTTTTTTTTAGAAAGAAAGTGGTCCATGTTACGAGAAGTTCCGAGTCAAAGATGGTCAAAAAGAACAATATATGGTAAATCAAATTTTACTGCAAAAGCTCAGTCATAAGCTTACCGCGAATATCGAAGAATCCGCTGCCTTCGAGAATGTATCGGATTTCTTCGTCCTCGTGGATATGTCTTGTGGATACGAGTCAAAGTGGGTGAGAAATTGGCAAGGATGTCCTACGTCAACACAAGGTTTGGAAGGATTTTCTGGTTCAGGACTCACTCCTGGTAGAAGCCTTTGATTTTCTCTTCATATAACTATACACGGACAAACACATGAGTTGTTGAGAGAGAGAAACGAAAGGTCAACTACTTACATCTCCCAACCCTTCTTTGGAGATACTAAGCACATCCCGGTTCTTATATCCCCTCTCCTTCGCGACAGCGTTCAGCTGTTCTTCGTAGTCCTCATTCTCCACTGGAATCCTCCAATGGTGTACGTTGATGGCAGCCAAAGCTTCGTCGGACACGGGGCGAGAGGGAACGTAGTCGTGTGGGAGACGTTGATCCCCTGGAAGGTTGTCAAAGTAGTACGCTTTCATGATGCTCCTCTCTTTGGACAGATGGATGGAGATAAGTGGAAAGCCAAGGGTAGGGTGAGAAGCGACATTTGTCAAAGCGCGGCTGTTCCGTGAGACCCAACCACGGGCATTTGTGGAGATACCGTTTTAGGAAATGCCGGCCAATGAGTTTCAGGCTGCCTCCACAGGTACCAATCCTTCCAAGGTGGATCAAAAACGCAGTGACCAGTAGAGTTCTCCATCAATATCTGTCAAAATAATTGTTACATGCTCCATGGATTTACAGATATCAGTGGCATATCACAACGCTTGTTCACCGGCGATGGTCCCACTCAAGTACGATAGACGATGAACCAATAAGAACTAGCTAACTTACTGAGTTGCATGCGCAGAACTGATCATCATGTTTAATCTTTAAAAAGATAGAGACTACTGGAACGCGTATAAAATTATCTTGATGGAAAACCGCTTATTGGTTCCTGGAAAGGTCGGTAGGAGTTGTATAAATTGATTTCAGGCATCTACATGGTGTCTTAGGGACATCTCTTCAAAATTTTAGTGGCAAAAAGACCAGAAGCGCATTTCAACAATCAGCACCAATGGCCACGGCTGATATTCCCCTCGACAAAGCTTACCTCTTAGCTATATGGCTAGAGTCAGTTTTTTATGGTGCGTAGCTTGATCACTCCTTCAACGCTCTTTAAGAGAGGGCCGTCGAAGGAGTCTCTATTGTATGACTTACCTTTCCCCATGATTTAGGAGCCAACTTGATGCTCTTCTTCATCTATCTCATCATCGTCCGGTATAAACGTCGCAGTTCAGCCGCATCCAACTACCGCATCCTCTTCGCCGCCATCGCCATGTCCCTCCTATCTACGACCCACATCTCCCTCGGGCTCTTTCGTCTTGTCGAAGGCTTCATCTATAAACGTGACAACCTGGGGGGACCAGCACGATTCTTCGCTCAAATCTACCTTACGCACAATGTGGTCAAGGTCGGATTGCATACGATTAATTCGGCGTTAGGAGACGCGATCGTGGTATGGAGATGTTATGTGATTTGGGGAAGGAGTTGGAAGGTATGCGTGGTGCCTGTGATGTTGATGGCGGCTACGGCAGGTAGGTAGTATGATTTTTTGAGTTTCTTTCTGGGAGATTCTTGTACTCGACTTACTAGGTATACGGGCGAAAGCTTACTGATTATAATTGCTTTTTTTCACCAGTTTGTGGCGTATAGGCCAATCCGTTGCTTTTGCAAACGCTAAAAACGCATCTGACGTTTTCGATCCCAACATCGAGAGATGGAATGGGGCGTTGTTCACGTTGACTTTGACCACGAACGTCCTTGTCACGAGTCTCATCGTGTATAAAATTTTGCGATTGAGGTAAGTGTATACCTTCGTAGTGTCTGACTAGTTGATGTTTTTCTTTCGAACTATCGACTAATTCTTGATTCATTTACAAAAAATAAAAGATTACTCCAACAAACTCTAATCAACCCCAAACCTTCATCTTCGTCACCCAACCGTGTCAAATCAGGCTCTACTAGTACTTTCTACACTCGCGTCCTCATCACCGTCATCGAATCCGGATCGGTCTATTCCACAGCGCTCATACTCGAAATCGCTTTCTATCTCGCCAACAGCAACGTGTTTTATATCGTCTATGACCCGATAGCTCAGTTGACGGTTTGAGTCTCCACTTACCTCCCTGCAATCAACTGTTTTTATCTAATTGATCTTTTTTGTTTTTTTTTTCTTCTTTCTTCCCTTTTCTGAAACATCAAAAATAGGCCCTGATGCCCACCTCGATCATTGTCCTAACGACTCTCCATCTCACCATGGACGACTTTTGTCCAAAGTCTAAAAACTCTCAAGTGGGTAGTGGTCGACAATTTGAGTCTGAACGATTACCACCGTCGTCGTCGTCGTCGTCGAATCGTCGTTCGAGAGAGGTTGCAGATTCTGCAGAGCTTCATACGTATACGTATACGAAGAAATTAGGCTTGGGATCGTCAAGTTTTGACTCGGCGGATCGGGACACGACGCAGAAGATAAGTCTTCGCACGGAAGAAGTTTGATTGTTTAGCGCTTAGTGGTCACGAATGCTATGTCGAATGTTAGATTGTAAGGTATTGATTTGAATCACATATATGTATAGGATTCATTGCAGATGTATGTATGTACTTTTTCACGGTGTGGATCAGAATCAGGATCGAATGATTGGATGTGTACTTACTACTGTGTAAAGAATGAAAGAAAAATTGAAAAAGGTCGTGTGTCTTTAAAATGGCATGTTAGCACTCAAGAGGTCAGTAAATACGGAGTGATATATGAGGTCTGAGGAGCCCTATACGCAGTGACCGTTATTGATTGCCACTCCTCATTGTCACCTGTCCTGCTGTTGTCGCCACTGTCATGTATGATTGGCACAAAAATCATTTTGATACACTGGAGGAAGGAAATTTTACGGAGTGTGGAAGAAGTTTATTAAAAGCCTTATTGATGAGTCCTTATAAGTATTTGGAGAATTGTCACTCAGGTTGTTGATGCTCCATAACCTCAGAGAAGTACGATTTATCAGTGTTGTAAACTCTTGGCTTTGAAAAGCTGGATTTAACTCAATGTTCAAGTTGCTCCATTACAGCTGTCATTCCGAGTCATCATTTAGTTCTCGTGTCTTCCATTTTGTCTTGAATATATCGGTGAAAATCTACGACGCCCACGGTTCGCTTTTCACTTATCATTGTGTTGTTGTGTTTAGAAGAGAGATGAGCATGGTATTCAGAATTTCATTGGGGGGAGTGGCAGAAGTACTTTAACAGCTGTCAACTGTTGAAGCTGAAGTTGAATGATGAAGAAATCCCTCTTTTCGGGCTAGTAGTTTTCCCTTCTCCTTATACTTACCTCGCTCGACTGTACTCTATTGATCCAGAAATTGCTAGACTTGCAAAGTGATCATATAAGTAGAGACCGTTTTAGGGTAAAGACTTGAAGAGGATACTTAGTTCATACCTTGTAATACGTGGTAACCCCCTCGAACGGTCATTGTATAAGTACTTCAATGATGCTATCAGTGTATGTGCAATCGACAGAAATGACGATTAGTCGATTACGACAGATTACGACCCAGTGACCGTCACGTGAAAACTACATGACACAAACTTGAATTTGAATTTTGAAAATTGAAACGACTCCGAGATACCGCGAAATGTCACATTGCTTTGCTCCCCACCGTCACACATGAAAATCCTTCCCCCTACTACCATCATCACTGCTACTGTCTCAGCCACGACCACCCCCACCACAGTTTCCTCCTCGCAACCGCCTCAGAGCCAGCAGAGCCAACCTTTCCCGCTCTCTCCACGTCTACCCTCTAGTCAACTTCACGAATCTCTTATCATGTCTAAAGACGGTACCATACGTGCCGCACCCGAAGTAGAACCAAGCGAAAGCAAAGTAGGGGAGGATGAAAGTGGTGATGAGGTAGTGGATGATGAGGTATTTAATAGAATGTTGGCTGAAATATCTTCTTCACTAGTAAGCACTCGCAACCACAAGCTTTTTTTTTCTATTGCATTTTCGCCTACACACCAATTATGTATTCTTCGCTTTTTATCATAGAATCCGGGCCCTCGAAATGGCAACTCCAACTCCTTGAAACGTCGACGCGCCTTTATTTCCAGTGACACTGATATGTCTGGAGATGATCCTCGATCCACAAAGACTTACGACTCCGATTCGAGTTCAGTGTTGAGTCTGCCCTCCAATAAAGTCGCTCGGTCGTACCAGAAGAGACAGAGTAAAGACCGAGAAGGACCGAGTCATGAGCAGGAACAGGCTCAGACTCATCATGATGGTATGTATAATCCATCTGCAGTTTTTTCTGCTGGCTAGACCAACAATCACCGCTAACTTTGACTACTGCTTGCAGAACCATCTCTACCGGTGGCTAAGAGACAGAAACTCTGTTCATCTACAGCCAGACTTAGGTCTAGACCTGTCAAGGGATTTTCGAGTACACGGACACCTGCTAATAAGACGAAGAGACGGAATGAAGGTCCAAGTCTCGAGCAGGAAATTCCTCAGGCCACTCATCCCTTCACTATGTCCTCCTCTCACGCCACTACCGACACTTCTTTCGTGGGCCGTCTCATCAACGGTCACAGTCAACACTTCTTCGGCACTGTCAACGCTCTTCGTCTTCGGTACTCAGATATGGCGCGCCGACTAACCAACAAAAAATCAATGACGGAGGGCGATCGCAATTTCGTCGAGGTTCACCTCGGCTTCATTGTAAGTTTCTCCCTTTTTCCTTTTTGGATGGAGCTGGTTGACTGTCTACCCTTTAGCGTAACTTCGACTACTCGCTCCGGCAGAACGCTGCCAATTTCCCGTCTTGGGCCTTGGAGGCTCGAGACATGTGTCTCAACGCCGTTATTTCGGCTTTCCCGCGTTCTCGGAACGCTTCGGCTCGGGCTCGGCGTCCAGACCTCAACTTTGACTGGCTACTCATCAGCCATCGTTTACCTGGTGGCTGGGATCCCGAAAGGGCATTCCCGGCCTTTACCTTCGTAAGTCTCTTTCTCGGTCTCCGTCTTATTTTTAACTTCTCTCTTTCAGAAAAATATCCCTTTGTACGCTGACGAGGTCGCTGAACCGAGTCAGAGCGTCATCGACGCTACCGACGCTGGCGGTAGTACTTCTGCCGCTCCAGCTGTCCTATCAGCTCAAGCTCACCATGATGGTACGTATAACCTATCTGTAACTTTTTCTGCTGGTGAGACTCACAACTATCAACTTTGACTACTGCTTGCAGAACGTGTGGCAGGGCCATCTCTACCAGTGACTAAGAGACCGAAGTCCAATTCCTCTACAGCCAAACCTAGGCCAAGACTTATCTCTGCAATCTCACCTGCATCTAAATCCGAGGGCATTTCGGGTCTCGGTAGTACGAGGACACCTGCTAATAAGGCGAAAGCCAAAGCCTCAGGGTCAGGGCCAGGTTCATCGACCCAGACATCCACCAGTACGCCTAACCCCAGCGCTGGCAAGGCTTCCTCGAGGAGACCCTCTATCGTAACCCAAAGCCAAGTCCAGAAGAGATTATACAAGAGACATTACACGCACTGGACTCTAGACGGGAACGTCATTATCCGCATTTCCAACGTTCAGTACAAGCTTGTACGGAGTGTCCTCGCCAAGCAGAGTCGGTGGTTTCAAAGTGCTTTCGATACAAGTATCAACGAAGGAGAAGACGAAAATGGGAATGAGAGTGGGAAGGAGGACGAGGATGAACGACGAGGCAAAGGAATGGAACCTGTGGAACAGTATAACGGTTGTCCTGTGTATGTACTCGATGGGATTGTCAGACTCAGAGATTTTGAGAGATTATTGGACGCGATGGATGCCGTGGTGTGAGTTTCGAGTCTCTTAATTACTTCATTCTTCTCTATGTTTTGTTCAATTAGTGTTCGAAGCTTATCTTAACCGTTTACTAACTCTACCTCATCCCAAACTCATCTTTGACGACGAGACCAGTACCTATGTTCACGATCCACCCCCCTTCCCTGTTCTCGCATCCATCATCCGTGCGTCCACCGCGCTCGAGTTCACCCATTTCAAGAGATACTCCAGGCGGATTCTAGAAGAGAAATGGAAAGTTCCTTCTATTCTACGCCATTCGCCACCCGATTCTTCTAATCACTCCAGATCTGGTTCTGGCTTTGCGGATCCGGCAGACGGAGACGACCAGGATAACGGCCAAGGGGGTCCGAGTCAGCAAGGTGAACATAGTAAAGCTGGACTAGAGCCAGGACAAGGACCAGGTGCAGATGATGGCTCCACTGTTGACGCTGATGATGATGACGACGATGTTCAAGAGATAGATCTGGAATCCTTCAGAAAGCGAATCTCTTATCCTCGCACTACCATCCTCTTATCCCGAGATTGCCATATCCCTAGCGTCCTCCCTCGAGCGATGTACGAGCTCATGAAAACGAACGAGTTGGACTTGCACGGGATCTTGTGTGGTCTTGATGAGGCAGACGAAAGCGAAGATGATAGAGATAATGACGAAGGTAAAGATCGAGATGAGGATGAGGATGAAGAACAAGAAGACGAGGACAAGGACATGAACACTCACCGACAACGACAAGGACGTCCGAAGCTTTCGCAAAAACTTTTGTTTCGATTGATACAGGCTAGGGAAGAATTAGCAACACTTTGGATGCGG
The DNA here is from genome assembly GCA_004369135.1 of Dendrothele bispora CBS 962.96. NCBI lineage: Eukaryota > Fungi > Basidiomycota > Agaricomycetes > Agaricales > Dendrothele > Dendrothele bispora. The sequence continues at coordinate 8,558 of ML179394.1, forward strand.
GAAATTTCGGTCCCTCCATCAGTCGAGCATGTAGAGCCAGATAAAGCATCCAACGGTGATCGAGCAAAGACTGTCTCGTCGTGTCTCGCGAAGGATTTGGGTCAGGATATGAAGAATTGGCATTGGAACGTGTTGACGAGTTGGGAGTCAGAAGAAGGAGAGAGTCAGGATCCGATTTTCGTTCAATACAGATATGATTTTGTGTGTGGGTTGGGAGAGATTATCGATATAGACTGGGAAGGAGAAGGTTATTGCGATGCGTGTGCTGCAAAGAGAAGGAAGGCGTGGAGAGAGATGATGAGGCGTTGGTGGAAGATATTCGAAGAGATCGTCCAGAACTGAAAGTGGGATTTTCTTTTGTGGGAAGTTGGACGAACGCCAAACCTGGGAAAAACCCGCCGGGGGCAAGGGGTTTTTGGAAGCAACCAACCCCCCAACAAGAACCCCAAAAAAAAAGAGGGAAAAAACATCCCCCTCGGGGGAGACAAAAAACTGGAGACACAAAAACACCCCACAGTACATGAATGACTGACACAAACCAGACAGACAAGAAAAAACAGGCGACCTACGTTAATTAAATAAATAACACACAAGCAATCCAGTAAGCACCAAAAAAAGGATTAATAAGACCACCACGACGGGAAAAAAAAAACACAACAAAAAAAGACCAAAGAATCTTTGAAAAAAACCACCCGTCCACCAACAAAAAAAAAAAACATCCACAACAACAAAGAACCACCGAACAACACCAATGACACCAACAACAGCCACCACGCCGAGAAGAAAAGAAAACAAAACAACAACAAGAGAACAGCGACGAAACAAGAAGAAGACTTGCTGCAAGAAGAAACCAGAAAAAATAAGAAACAACAAACCCTCCGTTCCGTTCGGTCACCCGAATACACCAAGACATTATAAAAAACAATGCAGGAAAGCCAGCACGACGACTAAGCAGACGACGACCACCACCAGACAAAACAAACAAAGCAGACAACAACAACAGAGCAGCTACCACCGCGGAGGAATAAAAAAGATAGCAAAAAACAGAGGACGACAACAACGAACAAAAAAAAGAAAAAAGGAGGATCGGCGGAGGAAGAAGATCCTCGTCTCGAAGAAGCAGAAAAGAAGGGGACGACGCAGCAAGAAGGACGGACTTAGCAATGAACAATCAATCAATGGTTTGATGAAGCAAACAACAAGAAGAGCAAAAAAAGCAGAACAACAAGGAACGACAAAAAAAAACAACAACAAGTGTCTGAAATAAAATAAGATCCCGCAAAACGCTAAATTTCCGAACTCGTAACCAAAATGGCAAAAAATGCGAGAAAACACGCAAAGATACAAAGAAACCAGAAATACAGAAATAAACAAAGAAGCAAGAACACAGAAAGATATAAGGAGAGCAGCAAGCGCACCCAGGAAAATAGGTAACACAGAACGAACAGAACGAACCTCTCGTATCTCACCATGCACAGAAAGGGCCGAAAAGGGCCCAGAACCACCAGAACCAAAGAACCGGAAGAACCGGCAAAAACCACAAAAATAAGCAGGTCACAAACGACTGAAACGATTACAACTAAAAAAACGGAAAAAAAGGCTCGCTACGCTCAATACTAACAAAAAGAAAGAGCCCGCGCAGGCGCAGGAACAAGAACAAAACCACGACACAGAGAAAGCGGAAGACGAGAACGAGAACAATAAAAATGAAAACGACAGACAAGAACAAGAACAAGAACCATCAACTGAGACAGAACAAACAAAAAACAACAAGGCGGCGGCGTCAACAACCCAACAACCCAAAAAAAAAAAAAAGCAGGACAATAATCACCGACCTACCCCAAACTCAGGCACTACCGAGGATTCCCGGACAGTCTCGTACGAAGACCTCAAGGATTTTCTGGCTGAGGATAGTTTAAGTGAGGCAGTCTTCCGCCTTGTAAACACGTAGCAAGAAAAAACATACCTGTATGTGAGCAGAATCAATCAATGCACGATTTCTCTGACATTTAAATGAGAGCTACGCAGACTGTCACTGAGTCAGTTTTAAATCACAATGATGTAATCGCCCTCTATTGCTGTTCTATTCCGCCTGCCTGCCCTGCTAAAATGCATCCCGGTCTTATCTCTAAAAAACGCGTCCCTCACCCTCGGCTAACTTGAACCTCTTCAAACCATCTTCAATAGTCCAAGGCACTTCCTCTTCCCAATGGGTGATAACGACCACAGCTTGCTCGTCCCCAACACCACCGCTTCTCAAATACTTCCTCGCAACGCGAACCATACTCTCGTCCATCCCACTCCACACCTCGTCTAACAACACCAACTTTGCTCTTCCCACCAAAGCTCGCATCAGCAGGACCATCCTTTGTTCACCAATAGACAGGTCCACAAAGGGCTTGGCGGCAAACGCTTTGTTATGAAGCGCTTTCTGAACATCGGAGTCCAAGAATTCGGGATCTATCTCTCTTCGCTCTCTCGCCCAAGCCTCCGGCCCTAGATGCTCCAACACTTCCTCAACCCTTCTCACTATAAAGTCGATATCCTCGTCTGTCAATGTATCCATTACACCCGTCCCGACACCTCTTCTTCCTTTAGGAACATATCCACCATCAAAACCTGTACTAATAACGTCCCAGACAGACATATTCGGTCGACGAGGGAACGCGTCAAAGATTTCCGGTGAGAGAACTCCGATCATGGATTGAAGCTGGGGAATAGGAATACGAGAACGAGGTTTGCCAAAGAGGTGGAGATGAGAGGATGTAGAGGCTAATTGAGCGTAAGATTGTGGATGGTCACCGGTGAGGAGAGAGAGCAGTGTGGTTTTACCAGAACCTGTAGAAGAATGTTGAGGACAATGAAGTCAAAACCCCCTGTTACAAACAACAAACAAGAGTCTCGATTTCAGAAATCAAACATTCTCGGAACGTGACGACCTAAAAAAAACACCAAGAAAAAGAAAAGGGAGGTAGATCAATGCTTGAAAGCCAGAAAAATAATTTTAGAAAAATCAACAGACTAGAACGTCGACAACGATCCATCGGAATTGTCTATCCCTTTCTTTTTTTACCCGCTCCTCCACTAATTTTTACCCACTGCTCCACTCTCTGCCTCTTGCGTTCTCCTGAGCTCCAGTCATCTATACATTTGAGTTTGACAAGATTAAGAGTCAGAGATCTCAAAGAGAACAGTGGAGTTGGGAGAGAATGACAGGGAAGGGTGGATAGATGGACGACAGAATGACTCACGTTTATCGCCATTTCCGCGTTTGATAGGTCTTGGATTTTGATGAGGACCTCGATGAGCATTAGCTGCATGGAGGTGGAGACATGACCAAAAAAACCAGATCCGAAAAACAGCACGAGTCAAATGGATGTTAGTATAGAAGAGGAAATAGAATAGAGAGCACATACACATCGATCCTGGGCCTGAGCTTCCATCATTACGCTCGTGCATGCGACCATCTACCGCGTCCGTTCTCTCCGCCCTCCATCTCTTTCCCTTCAACCCAGAGCCTTGGGTCGTGAAGGTGTTTCTACCTCTCGTGTTAGACAAATTATAGTTGTTGTCCACCGGTTCTGGCTCGACTCTGACTGTATCCGACTCGGAGATCTGCTCCCGTGAAGTCAATTCCTGACCATGCTGACCGACGCGACCAACACCCTCATCCTCATCCTCTTCTTCTTCGGATTTGAGTTCAGGCTCTCTCTTGACACGCGCAGATCCCTGCTGACCGACGCGACCGACACCCTCACCCTCTTCCACTTCTTCGGATTTGAGCTCAGGTTCTCTCTTGACACGTGCAGATCCCTCCTCGTCGAGTGACATGTCACCGCGACTAGACTCGCGTTGGTGTTGATGCTGATGTCGCATGTATAGATCAAAAAGGTCTTCCGAAATCCCGGTTTCTAATAAAAAAGGATCACTTTTTAGTAAAATCACCAGATCCACTTCTTTTCAAATACAACGAAAGAAGGAACGAACAGAGAAATAAAAGAGAGAGGTAAAATCTCACCCGTTGGCTCCGGTTTGACTCTAACACTTTCCGCAAGAACACCATGCTCTCCACCCGGTTCTGTCTTAACCCTGACGGAGTGACTTTGAGCTCGAGATACGGACGCACTGTCGAAATTCTCATTCGCGGGTTCACTATCGGCATTGACCCTGACGTCGGCGTCGACATTGGCATTCGTGCTGATATGGCTCATATATCTATCAAAAGCTTCTTGAGGTATCGAGGCTGCTTGGTACGAAAAGTGAATAGTCTCCAAATAAAGGAGAGAATAAGAACACCCACTATCCATAGGTTCCGGTTTCATTCCTAGAGATATACAGCTGTCGACATCCATCTCTGGATCTGGTTTCACTCCTAGAGATACACCACTGTCGACGTCCATCTCTGATTCCAGTTTGACTCGGACGTCGACGTCAGGTTCTAGTTTGACGTCGACAGGCTCGGGTTTGATGAAGGTAGTGTTGGTGTTTTGAACAAGTAGTTTAGCTTCTTCCTCTAAAGATAATCGGTTCAATTTTAGCAAACAAGCAAGTAAAAAGATAGGGAGACAAAGAAAAAGCCGACTATACCAACCTTCTTCATACGGATCTCGCTTGGTAAACTTGGACGACGACGACAGTGGTGGTGGGGGCGGCAGCGGCGGTGACAATGATGGAGGTGGTGGAGATGGTGAAGATCGATTTCGGGACGACGGTGGTGGTGACGAAGAGGTCTTGGAAGGTCCCGCTATAGGCCCTGGTTCATGAGTCTCGGCACGAACGATGCTACCCCCAGGAACAGGGTATAAATGAGATGGTCGCGTGTAAGGTGTAAATGCGTTTGGGTCTGATGATAAGGAGACTTGGGCTGGTGGTTCGTTGGAAGGGTTAGGAGGTGAAGGAGGGGCAGCGCTAGGAGGAGGAGGATTAGACCTAGGCGGAGTCGGGGGTAGATGACTCGGACTCGAACTCGAAGCAGGGACAGGTGGTTTTAGACCTTGGGTAGATGAAGCGGAGTCGGTAAGGAAAGACCTGTTGGGTGGAAAGGTGTGTTACAACCACGTCAGTCAAATGATTTGTATGTATAGTACAAAGAAGGGATCGGGTGTCCACGTACGAAGAAGCCACTGGTTGGAAATTACTACGTTCCAATTTTCCTTGCGTCAACCTATGCGAAACGTCCATCGGAATAGGGAGTGCATTGTATTCACCCTTGGGAGGAGGGGGTAAACTAGGGACCGGATAATCCTCGTGGAAGTATGCAAAGAGATGCGGTAAGTCTTTTGAACTATACGTTGGTGTTGATAGAGTGAATCCTGACCAAAGGTATCGTCAGAAACTTCATACATCGGCGAGATAGGTAAACAGAAGTAGTCACCGAGCTTGTTACCGGGATGCCCAAAACGTTTAAAGTTGTACTCATAGATAAACGTGGGGGGTTTGATCAAGCCCGTCTTCATGAACCGTTCGGTGTAGTGAGCACCTAGTATACTCCGCACGTCGACATTATAGGGCAACTCGACAATGACATGCCTTCGCTGCGATACGAAGTGCGAAGGAAAAGAGATTAATGTTTAACTGCGATGTAGACGTGAAAACTCTACTCACTTTGTCCAGCATATGGAATATCGCGCTAACTCGTGCTCCTGGACCCAACATCTTTTCAAACCAACCTCCGACGTTGTTCGAAAAGGATTGAACCTTCCTGTTGTCTCCATTTGAGGGTAGATCTGCCCAGGGCTCCGCAACGACTACGTATTTCGCATCATCCGGTTCATTGTATTCCTAAATTTTCTGGTCAGTTAGAATGCTCCCTGAAAAGATGTATCGTCGTCTACTTTTAGTTTGACTTTGGGTGCTTTGGGCAATTTCAGCTTGGGGGGCATTTATACAATGGGTCTGGGAATAAGCATAAGCATTGAGTATCCCCAAAGAGGATACAGCAAGGGTCGATAGATTCCAACACACAATTGAGTACAGTTGACGGCGAGAGTACAAGGTTAGGACGACATGATGGTCAAGTTGAAAGAATGAATGAACAGCATTTCGTCGTTCTTTCAGGTTCCCCACATGACTGCTGTGAGCTTTGTTGACTGCTTGCATGATGCTTGCGGCCCACCAAAGCATCCTCGCCAATATCAGGCCTACCTTCCGCACAACTTCAAATCTCTTTCGTGCTAATAAATCTTGGACTTCAAACTCTCGTTCTCAAGATATCAGCTTGAGTTTGTTTCCGACGGTCTCCTCTACAATTCTAGCTGGAACAACACCCTCCAACCGTCGTCATGTTTCCAGCTCTGCAGATTTTCCAGCGGAAGTTTTGCCTCCTGACCTTATGATGAGAGTAGAACCAACACCTCGCTACAAACCCGAGCACGGAGGGCTGCGGTTTACCAAACAGGGTGACGAGTTGAACGATGGAAGGTACGAGATTATACGCAAACTGGGGTTTGGAGACTCGTCCACGGTGTGGCTTGCAGAGGACAGATTACAAAAGTGAATTCTTTCCCTCGTTATTACTACCACACTGAATTTGACTCGGAATTGTATACGTAGAGAAAGCCCTTGTGTCGCCATAAAGATTATACAGGGCAAGTCTCACTTGTATAATGTACATTCACTTCGAGCTTACTTTCCAAAATTCCATGGTAGACAGCCATAGCCGCGCATTCGGGCTCAACGAAATCCAGCGCCTCTACACGCTCGACGTTTATCAACGCAAAAGTGATCACCCTGGACGTCTTCATGTCCCTAAGACATTAAACTTTTTCCAAGAGCACAGCACGAACGGGGAACATACCTGCATAGTCTCCGAGTTGATGGAACTCGATCTTATGCTTCTCGACCGTGTCATGTTCGCATCCACACCGACGCCCGAGTTCGCTCTCAAACCGATCATGCGAGACGTTCTACTGGCTTTAGACTTTTGCCATAACGTCTGCGGGATTGTTCATTGCGGTAAGTGCGCCAAATGTCAGCCATAACACATTCACGAAACTCATCCATGAGTTTGTGTAGATATCAAGATAGAGAATGTGGTATTGCGCACCAAGAACCCGATCCGTCCCTCCCAATGTTCCGGCTCTAGCGAAGCCTTCAAGATTGAGCACGACGACGGTGTAGACAAGTTTACCGTCGAACCTACTCTACCCTATTTCGTTAAACCCGATAACCCGAACAACCGCAAATGGTGGAACTCGTCCAAATTCGTTCTGAACGACTTTGGCTTTTGTGAGGACCTATATCTACTCTTCCTCAACTTGATATTGAAATTTCACTTGTTTATTTCATTCGACTTCGTAAATCACCACTAGCTGTCCCTCTCGACCCCGAATATTCAGAAGACGGCTTGGGCGATCGGTCAATGAGGGGAGCGAGGATTGGACTCGGACCTGCCGTATGTTATCGTGCACCGGAAGTGCTGCTAGATTGCGATTGGGGCACTCCCGCTGATATATGGAGCGCTGGATGCATGGCGAGTCCCGTCTACATTATATAGTCGGTCTAGAGACTAACTAATTTCATGCATACATAGCTTTTCACTGCGTTAGCCGGCAGACCAATCTACCCATCTAAAGCTCCTGCCTTTGTCATACCCGCTCTGCAATGGAGGCATTGTGGCGATTTCCCTATGGATCTCGTTCGTGACAATGACGTGGCTGCTCTCATTTTTGATACTAGGACAGGTACACGATTTCTCTTTAATCACTCAAAAAAAAATCCCAATTCTACAACGTTTTTACAATTCACTAGCGCTCACTACTGACCTGTCGTATCTCTTCCCCCTCCGTTTCATAGGAAGACTCAAAGAAGACCTCGTCTCCGGGTTCGCGTTCGGTGCTCCTTCTGGCGATGTCGATCCTGGGATTCAGTATGCAACTCATGTCCCGTTGGATAAATATTTTGAGCACATTACAGGCGGAAGGAAATTCTCAGACAACTTGAAAGACTTTATCGCACGCATGCTGGATTTAGATCCGCAAACGCGTGCGACGGCCAAGCAACTGCTCTCACATCGTTGGTTGATTGGGAGCACATAGTTGTTTTTTGTACGTTTGGACGATTATCATTCTGTATCATTACATGGTCCTACCCATCTAAAGAACAGAACTTGTAAACAAGTAATGAGTTAGCAAAAATACACATGTAGTCAGTTAGTTACACAGCAAAGGTTCCCCTAGGGAACTGGCGCTGGACAATCATGTATGTATGTGAATAGGATCAGTACATGATTTGAAATTTCACTGGCGTTGAAGGAGAGCTACAGTGGCAGTCCTGTTTAAAATGACATAGTCGCCCTCTTATTTCAGTAACTTGCTGTAGAACTAACAGCAAACCAGACAGATTCCGCCTACTTGGACATCTATATCCCTTCAAGGATTCACATAACACCTGCCCTGCCAAAACGCATCCCGATTTTATGTCTAAAAGACACGTCCCTCACCCTTGTCTAACTTAAACCTCTTCAAACCATCTTCAACAGTCCAAGGCACTTCCTCCTCCCAATGAGTGATAACGACCACAGCTTGCTCGTCCCCAACACCACCGCTTCTCAAATACCTCCTCGCAACGCGAACCATACTCTCATCCATCCCACTCCACACCTCGTCTAACAACACCAACTTTGCTCTTCCCACCAAAGCTCGCATCAGCAAGACCATCCTTTGTTCACCAATAGACAGGTCCACAAAGGGCTTGGCGGCAAACACTTTGTTTCGAAGCGCTTTCTGAGCATCGGAGTCTAAGGATTCGGGATCTATCTCTCTTCGCTCTCTCGCCCAAGCCTCCGGCCCTAGATGCTCCAACACTTCCTCAACCCTCCTCACTCTAAAGTCAATATCTTCGTCCGTCAATGTATCCATTACACCCGCCCCGACACCTCGTTTTCCTTTAGGAACATATCCACCATCAAAACCTGTACCAATAACGTCCCAGACAGACATATTCGGTCGACGAGGGAACGCGTCAAATATTTCCGGTGAGAGAACTCCAATCATGGATTGAAGCTGGGGAGTAGGGATACGAGAACGAGGTTTGCCGAAGAGGTGGAGATGAGAGGATGTAGAGGCCAATTGAGTGTAAGATTGTGGGTGGTCACCGGTGAGGAGAGAGAGCAGTGTGGTTTTACCAGAACCTATAGAAGAATGTTGAGGACGATAACGTCTGTATCCGAGAAGTAGGCAATCGACGCACCATTTTCACCCTGGAGATGCCATCTTTCACCTTGACGGATTTGCCAGTTGAGATTTTTCAGTACCTGGAATGTCATGAGTAGAACCTTCATGCAAACGACGGACTCTAATCACCTTTCTCTCTTGGTACTGCACCCTGACATTTTGAAGATCGACCACAATGTCTCCAGTTTTCGTTGTTTGACTAACAGAGCGCTGTGAGTTGACAAGGTCCTGTTTTTGCGAACGCTCGAGTTCAGCTTGCATGACACGAGTTTTGTCGCCCACAGCGATTCTGTTTCCTTTGACAGATGCGACGTGGGTTATCCAGTCCGGAATGGTGTCCTGAGTCCGTAGGCCCATGATCACCCGGGGACTTCGAGCCTGATGTAAAGAATGTAAAACGTCCAACAATTTTGGCCTTGCATTAACGTCGAGACCGGCTAGACAAAAGTATTGAGTCTAAGAAAATACGAAAAAGACACGTGAACGCACTGAGAGGCTCATCGAGAAGTAACAACTCTGGCTTTGGTTTTGTCATGATAGCTTTAAGAATCCGAGCCCGTCTCGTCTGTCCATTACTCAAAGCGATCATAGGCAAATCCAAAAACGACTCCAACCCCATCTTTCCAACCAGCTCATCAAATATCCGCCTCTCCTTCTCAGATAAAAGTATCGGTCTTTCCTCTTCTGCCGTGGAATCATCTTCGTAAGGCATCTTCTCTCGAGGCATCGTTTCCGGAAACATGTTCTGTCGAAGCGTGACACGATCCTCTTCTTGTACGGCACCGTAGCGGGCTGAATAGTCGTAAAACGCACCACCGGACGTTCGCCGTCGATTTCCAAACGAGACTATGGATATAGACTGCAGTGGGTCTGAATGGGTCTCGGAGAGAAACGGGAACAATCCACCTGGCGGGGGTGGATGTGGAGATATTCGAAGATGTCCTAACAGCATCTGTAAAATGATAATGTAAATTCCTGGTTGATTTCCTAGAGAAAACGCTACCACAGAGAGTATCAAGAGAACACTCCGTATAAAGTCAATAGAAGACTGACGGTACCTTGAATAACGCGGACTTTTCACCGGAACCTGAGCCTACAATTGCCCAGCTCTCGCCTTCTTGCACTAACCACTCCAGACCACGAAATAGCGGTGTTGAGCTGTTGACATCGCCAAAACGATAAACATTTGCTTTTGAGACATTGATTAAGACGTTTTTGTTGGACTGAGATAGACATCTTCGAGGTGCGTAGATCCAGTTGGGTTTGAGGTGAGCCACTTGCTGAGAGTAGGTGAGCATTGAAGTTGGCGTCGTTGCGTTGGGACACCCACGTCTGGAGGATTCGCTGTGTATGTTGTGCTTAAAGCTTTACCAAGTCTTGCAACCGTCACGTGGACACCCATGTTTATTCAATTTCAATGAATTTTCAATTCGACACAATCGTTCCCTAACCTCTCACAGTATCATGTCAAGTCCAGCGTCCTCTGAACCGTTCGCCACTCTCCACGACATCGTAGAGCTTTTCAACTCCAACATACTGGGGGAATTCGAGCACGCTACTGATAAAGAGTATTTGGAACTTTTCAAGGATGTAGTAGCAGATAGTAGAACGCCAAGCATCGAGCCCACTGTTTCAGATGTGAGGGTTTTTCGTCAAACGCGGGATCCTGCTGCAGTTGAGGGTCTTTTTCGTGGTAACATCTACCTTGCTCACTCGCATTCGAGGCCTGATTATTCTTTGCGTAGAACTCTACGGACGGTTTGGCCACCGTTTCGAAGCTGACCAGAAGATTATTTCTGTCAAATCTGTCTCTGACCTCGCTGAATCGTTGAGAAGCCTGGAAACGCGTACATCCAGCTCCATTGAATTACACATAACGCGATTCTTTACGAAGGAGTCAATACCTGCGCGCCATTGGAAACCAGTGCTCTGGAATTACCTTAGGGAGCACCTAAGAGACTTTCAGCAAGGTTTCTCTGATGGAAATCTAGAACCGCCAGTGAAAGGTACATCAATGGTCTACTGCGTATCGGTGCCAACACTCAAACTCTCATCCAGCGTTCTTCGAACATATAGGTTATCAGATCCACGAAACTGTGCCGGAGCATCAAAAAAGCGATAGTCAGTTCGAACGAGACATTGCCGGTGGGTGACCAGTTTTTCATTTTTTTTGGGTTCTGATAAAGGCTGTAGATGTGGTTGAGCACCTGAAAGAGTCCATGGCTTCTAAATTCGAGGGGAAGTCAGCAGATGCACTCTTCGATTATTTGAAAAGATGTCAAGAGCTGTTCCCAAATCGTGTGGGAGGTAAACGGCATTACGCGAAATTTATCTCTATCTGTAATAGTTCCGGGACGGGAAAGACGAAGACTGTACTGCAGGTAATTTGTCCTCCATGTGTAAGATCGGATAGTGTTGTCACTGACAGGTTTTTCTACAGCTACCCAAATTTGACGTCCCCCTTCTTTACATCAATATGCGGCCAACAAGTGACAAAAAGAACTTCCCTCCAAGAAATGACCAAATTGCAGCTTTGCTCGAGCGTTTCACGAGCATGAACTCCGCCCAGTTTTATAAATCTTGCCTATAAGGACGTATGCAGGACTGACTTTTCTGAGTCAAAGGATATACACATGATATAAAACGATAGTATAGCTAGCGCTAGATGTGTCCCAAGACAAGTCGAAACGAACTCATTTCGTTCAATGAGGTTAGGACGTTCTATGATGAAGTACGTCGATTACTTGATACAAAGATCATTCCATCTAATTTCACATCACATGATCGCAAAAACCAGCACACCCACGTCCTCGAATATGGACCTCATCTACTTCTTTTCACATCGAATCTAACACAACTCTATAGCGATTCACCGATAAAACAGACGTCGAGAAAAACCCACCGTAAAAATTAGCCTTGAGCAGCAGCGTCAAGGCCAAGACTACAAAACACTCTGCTACGTCGTATAGACGCCAGACGAAACAAAATCCGTGAAGTCGGGACTTAAAGAGCAAAAGACGAAGAGAAGTACCCTCAATAACTGGCAAGATCTTGCACATGTTTCTACACTCGCCATCGTACTTACCATATCCTAGCGGTCAAGTTATCCCAAACCGTATTCCGAATACAAATCAGAGAAGAGGCAATCTCGAGTCGTGCGTGATTTTCTACATCAACAAATAGCAAAATCGTACTTCACTTTGGGGTCTGCCCACCGACCTCCAAGTAGTAAGCTATAAACTCATGTAAAAATGCTGTAGCAGAAATCTCACCCACTTGCTCGTCAGACAACTTTCGAGCCCGAGTCATGAATGAAGGTCAACTACTCTTCAGCGAGTTCTCTGCATCACCACCGAGATGACCGAGCCGTTCCTGTCGAGAAACTTGACGCATCAGCAAAAAGTCCCCTAGACCAAAGACTGTCAAAGTCTAACCATCGCATTTAGGATCTAAATTGAGCCTCGTGCCATGGCTGATTCAAAGTGCCATAGCTATAATTTATCAATCCGGAAACTACCCCAGGAGTGTCTAGGAGTGTCCGACAGGACTGACCAAGAGTGTCTACAGGAGCGTCACAGCACTGACAATTTATGGCCATGGCACTTAAAATCAGCCATGGCACCCGCTCAATTTGACCCTAAAGCCATGGTCGACTCTCACAGTCTTTGGCCTAGGGGACTTAACACCTGATGCATGACCCCCGCTTGGCGCATACGATAATCCAATTCGATAGGGGAGACCACCGCAAGTCCTGGAATAAGTTTTCCGCAATGGTATCATGTTTTCAACGGCACCATTTACTTGGAGTAACGTCTCCAAAATACACACTACCCCTGAAAAAATCACAGCTTTTGCACTCCTCAAACTCGCTTCCGGACGCCTGGACCATCGCAACTCGGAATCAAACCCGAAGTTCCCTCCTTGGACCGTCAGAAGCCAGCGTTTTGCACTACGAAACGTGTTCGACACCAAACAGGCAGATCCCCTAATCGAAAATTCAGTCCCTAAGTCACATGCGCTACCTCGCATTCAACCTCACAGAACCAGACGTGGCAATACTACTCTCTATCCGGTGGAACCCGTCCTGTCAACTGGAGCTGTCAGAGTTCTTAAGTACATGGACCAACAAAATGGAATTTCGCATTGCACGATGGCACCGATAAGCTTAGGACTAAGCCACTATATACTGGAGGTGCCATCAATCCGGCAGAGCTTGGGGAGCTCATAAGCCGGCATTCCGGCACCAAAATCAGTAGACATCAGGATACTCATAGTGACTGAAGAGATTCCGGCTGATATTGCAAAAAACCCGATAATGCAAGCTCAGATTGCCAAGATAAACGTGTCCCCTAGCTTTCCGACAAAGAATACTTTCCGTACAGAAAACCCGGCCGATTACTGGACCTCATTGCCATCTTACTTGGCCCTAAATGGTCATCCGAACACGACGAGAAAAATGCAAGAATAAAATCCAGGAACCGGCGATAAAAAATATGCTTCAAAGGGGATCACTATGACCGACAATGTGGGGACACCTCGCGATAAAAAATATGAAAGGGGTGTATAGGCATAACTGCGGTCTACAATACTAATAAACTATCAAAAGGCCTGTATAGGGGTAATTTGGCTCTAGGAATCCGAATTTTTACTTGCATGGGGATGATATCTTCAGTGCCGTTCACGAGATATCCAACAAATAATGCGACAAAGTCAAACCGGAAAAATGCATTCTTGGATTGCAGGCAATCACTAGGCTGGAAAGAATTGCTCTCTTATAAAAGACAAGAGGCACGAAAGATGGTGCAAGCATTAAGTTCGAGGGACATTTGCGACCAATCCATCAACTTGGATACCGGCAAGCCACATATTCAGCCATCTCCTTCAATCATGGAGTCAAGGACGAAAAGCCTGCTAAAAACACTGTGCCCGAGAAAAATGTGCAGAATACCAGCGCAGATTAGGATCGAAATTCAAGGTCCCTCTGAAAAAGTCTTCCCAGTACACCAATTTTGAGAGATCGGTACTAAAATTATCGAGCTCAGGGACGCACATCAAACGTCCGAATCATCGCACTGACGCTGACGAGCATCTTCAGCCGTTCCAAAGGTTTTATATGGTACATCGAAGACACACCTGAATTGGGGGAAGCCTCCCACAAAAGGGAGGAAAAGGAAACACGATGAACTTAGGGATGCTGCAGGAGGCTGAAAACAACAGCGTCCAAAACTATCGCCGAGAGCTCAGCTCAGGGCATGAGGAAGAGTAATTTGCGCTGGGGAATCAGGAAAACGGTCCACCCAATTTAATGATAACTACAGCACTTTCAAAGATATTCAAAAATACTGCAAAAAAAACCGGAGAAATGTATCTTGATTACAGGGGTTCACTGAAGTTACAAATAATTTCGCGCTCCCACAAGATAGATTCCAAGAAATTAGCAGATATTCACAGTAAGTTGCAAAGCAGTATCTACATTGTAGACAATTCACTTTGATGATAACTTGTGTCTATGACCTAACTGTATGTACTGACAGTAACTAGTCACTGTATTGTAAAAATCATAGATATTGCTTTGGAGTAATAGTTTCATTGGTATATGGTGTACTCAATCATGTAATGATGGATATACATTAGAGATATGATAATTTAATACTTGCCTTTTGTGTATACTTTTTTAACTATGAGTACAACTGCATAGTCATAGTACCATTAGTTATAGAACAAGGAGAATAATTGAGTGTTGAGTTCAAAATGATTTGTAAAATAAAATCTCCTGGGCTGTAAAGCCATGATACACAGTAATTGTGAGATAGATATATAGGCATACAATTACACTACCCAAGTGTAAATGTACACAATTGAGGCTTGAAATTCCAATTTACTGATGGGCCAACTATTGATGTATTCTATGCATAGAGCTAGTCATCATTTACAATGCACTGGAGTAAAATGTGTTTAAGCAGCATCTTGTCCTGATCTGTGGTGAGATTCTCTAAGCTATATCACACTATCCTACCCTTTGTGAAAAATTTTGGTGGCAATGAACTACAGCCACCTGGGTATCACACAAACAGCCAAAGATGTTATTCATAACTTGAATTCCAAGATCACACAGAATGCAAAATCTCATAAAACTGCTGGATTATGCCGAAACTATGACCTTTGTATGCCATGCCAACTTAACCAAAAATTTTCCTAAGATACAGCAAACTTATGAAGCTCAAGATTGCTGTGTAAGTTGTCTATAGTCTGATTGCATATAGGATATGATTACAGTAGTCACAGAATAACATTGATGTATATTCATCATAGATTGTTGAGAATTTATGAAAGTTTTATGGTAACATTCTAGTATAAAAATTTGATAAATTCTGATATGTTAACATAAATTTTCAGAAATCCATGACCACTGTACATTGAATTTATTGTGTGACTTACTGTCACACAGTAATCTTATCATATATGCAATCAGACTATAGACAACTTACACAACAATCTTGAGCTTCATAAGTTTAATGTAATTTAGAAATTCTTTTGGTTGAATTGGCATGGCATACAAAGGTCATAGTCTCAACATAATCCAGCAATTTTATGGAATTTTGTGCCCTGTGTCAAATCCACATGTTCTTTAGTCATTTTATTGACAGCAGCCTGAAATAAATATACAATTTTTTGCTTTTTTGAGCTGTATTCCTTGAATATCTTGGGAACAGCTGAAGAAAAAAGTGGATAGTCAACTTTACTGAGCCAAATTGCACCATCCTACCCCCCTCCAGAATTTTTAGAGGCAATTATTTGCAGCCACCTGCAATAAAAAGGCATTTCCCCACTTTTTTAGCCGTATTCCCTGAATATCTTGGGAATGGCTGAAGATATCATTAAAATAAGTGGTTTTTCAGATTCCCTGACCCAAAGTACATTATCCTACCCCCCTTTAGGATTTTTAGAGGCAATTATTTCCAGGGTTGCAGAAGGTCAAGCTTCATCAGGAAAACGGTCCCCCAATAATGGTAGGTACATTACTGAAAGTTTTCGAAAATGTTCCATAATTAACCGGATTTTCTTGATTATCGGGGTTCACTGAAGTTACTAGTAATTTCGCGGTCCCCCCTTATTCATTCACCGAAATTAGCAGATATTCACAGTAAGTTAACGCAATGTTCATTGTAGATTATTCACTTTTATCGACGACTCTTTCAGTGACTCTTTCGGTGAGATATTGGCTCAATTAAAATTATGTACATTAAAGATTATACTAGTACGCAAATGCAATATCGTAAAAAGCATATATTACGTTGATGCCGCTCCTATTCTACTTCCATCTGCCACGTCATTAAAACCATCCCCCGTATAATTGAAAGCTCCATCTGCAGAGGAACAAGGACTGAAAGCTTAAGTCAAGGCGGATGTGGAAGCTGAGGCAGAAGTAAGATTTTCGGGACCTTGAGGTTGGTTATCATCGAAAGTCTGAAAATTAATACGTTTTAGGATCTCAGCTCTGCTGAGACCATGTGTAGCAGGGGCAACGGAATGGCTGGTACGTTGGTTAGTAGACAAAAAAAAACAAAAAGAATAAGTACATACGATGATCTCAGGTAAAGCTCATGAACAAACTTATGGTAACTCATTTTACTCCGCGCTTCCATTCGGTCCATAATGTCAAGAAAAGTTCCCCATTGAGTCTGGAGTCCAGGTGGTGGAAAGTTGTCGGCCTTGGGCTTGCCATGTTCGAGTAAAACGGCATGTATCTTTGAAAATATGTTTAGTATTTTACTTTTTGACAAATAATATACACACCACGCATCCTGCCATTGCCAACATGGCCTTTGGAAGTTCGAATTCTAGAGGTTTCTCCGGAACCGAAGATTTGAAGAGGGCAGCTTTGTGGTCACTCGCATATTTTGAGAATTTTCCATTGCCAAAAATGACTGCGCTGAGGTACTTCACAATAACCGGGTGGCGAAAAGGTTGGTTGTAATCATACCCGCCCTGTAAAGAGTAGTTAATATTCTGTTCGGCAGGCCATAAGAATACTTACTGTGGAAAGGAGCGGATAGATGTAGTTTGACTGGCGGAGAAGATCTCCTGCTTTTTCTATCCCATCTGGCGAATGGTCGATATCGAGAGCTGCAAAGATGGTAGCTGAAAGCCCATCCTTGAGCTTCTTACGTTCTAAACTTATGCGTTGGCAGACCTTCCAATAAAAATGAGAATCACTAATGAAGCTAAAAGCCAGAAACGAACGCTTACATATTTGATGAGCGGGTCCTTATACTTTCGTGAATCTCCTCGTTCAAGCCTGTCAGCAATATCATATTCACCATCATACCCTTCATCCTCTGCAGCCGAGATAAGTGCGGAATAAGCAAGAGCTTTCAGACCTGTGATGCTTAAGCCGCAGTGTCCATCATCGGAAATAAGCATAAGTGTGCCATATTTGAGGGTCTTGTCAATAACCGCTTTAATTTCGGTATTCTGGGAAGTCAACGATATGGTAAAGGTGCGCGTAGTTGGTGTGTATGAATCAAGGACGATGTTAGTACGGGCATGCCATTTTGACTCGAGTTCGACGTTCGCCTCCGAGCCTTGCTGCTCATGTCCAGCTGCCAGAGAAGCATTAGTAGCGGAATGAGAGTGCGAAGTTGGTAAGTTCTTCTCGGAGACTACTGGGAGCTGTCACAGATTGGTCAATAATACAGACGCGGGTGAACACAAGACAATTCATAACATATACATACCTCTTCCGCTAGCTTCTCTTTTCGCTTTTTACTTAACTTTAAGAGAGATATTTTGTCCTATTAGTATGCTACTATGTGAAGGGATATTAAACTTACGCACCTTTTTAGGAGGAACAACTATTGGCTGCTCGTCTTCTGGGTCATCTTCATCAGAGCTGTTGGCGTCATTTGGCCCTGATGTAAATCCCTCTCCGTCGGATGCAGGGGGTATGGAGGCCCAGTCGAAAGGAGATGACGACCGAGTGCTGGTCTCAGGACGACTGGTATAGCCAAGTAAACGGTTATCATCATGGTCAACTGAAATGTATTGGTGAGTAAACATAATGAACTTTATTATGACACCGTGTCACCTACCGTATGTTCTTCCGTACGTTCTTCCTTCACCACCACCAGTACTGTCCCTTGTGAAGTGGGGAGCCTAATTGAAACTATAATCAACACATAAAAATCCGGGAAACAGAGGTACAGCTTACCTCTTGGGCAAGGAAACGACTCGCATCTTGGTCAGCCCCGCGCTCATCCTCAAGCATACCAATGTCGTCGTTTTCCTCATTTTCTTCGTCAATCTCGGAGTCCTCTTGCCTATCTTTGGAAGCTGATTGTCTCTTGGGTTGTACTTCCGCTTCTGGACCTGTTGTAAGTAGTAGTTCGCATCAACATTTTGACGTATGATGTATACGTGTCGACACTTACCTTCTTCAGAATCTGACCCATGTATGACAGGTGGTTTCCCTCCTGTTTAGCAGTCAGTAAAAGCTTAGTGTGATACGTGAGTACCTATTTAAACTTACTTCGGTTTGCAGCAGTTGCTTTGGAGACTTGCTTTGCTGTCGCTTTTACAGGCAAAGTTGGTACCGCATTCTTTCTACCTTCTCGCTTTCCCTGAGTCGGAGGCTTATTAGCAATGGCGGGTCTTGAGGTGGCAGCTTGTTTGTTGGCTGGAAGAGCTTTGGCGCGTTTTGGCGGAGGCTGCTGTTGACTCGACTTCTGCTCGGCAGTCTGTTTTTCATTGTCTGCACAAAAGTTAACACAAGGCAGGCAGTCAGAGTTCTTTTCTTTGGGCTCGGTAGAGTTAGAATGGCCAGGAATGTTTGAACTTGGATATGAATGGCACGCTCTTGAGATACACTCACCTATAGCCTCCTTACGTCTTTTTCTTGACCTTGTTTTACTGGCTACAGTCTCTTCTTCAACGGGTGCATTGTCAACTACAGGCAGTCGACCATCTGCAGTCGATGTCTTTCCACTACGCCTGGATGCCATGGTGAGCAGACGAGTGAGGAGGGGGAGGGGAGGAAAGAATGTAGCGTGAGTAAATAATTTTTTTGGTTAACGGTTAACCAAGGTTATTTGTGACAACCAGGTTTGCAGGGACACACTCGTCTTAATGCCATTTTCTACTCTATCTGGTTACACTTGTCCTGGCTGCCGCGGTACATGGCGGCGATCCAGTGACCTCAGCCAACACTGTATAAAAACCAAAGATACAAGATGCCAAAAAGCAGCGGAGCTAGTTGCAGCACAACGCCGCCGAAGCAGATTTCTTCCTCGTCGTACAATGCCTGCATCTGCCCATCGCCGCGGGCAACGCTCCAAGCATTCTGCAAGCTCCCCAACTGTAGATATGGCTACTCCAGGTCGCACAACACATTTCCAAGGCGACTTTTTTGGCAATGACTACTGCGCCTCTGATTTTCCTGGTTTCGACCGTAATTCCAATTTAGACACTAACGGGCTTGAGGGCATGGAGGAAGATGAGGAGCATGACAGTGCAGGGGTGGACATCAGGAGGAGTCGGAGACAACCATGATACTGTGACAGATGTGGATGAGACTCTGGATGCTTCACAACCTCGTACATATGTCTCGCCAATTGGAGGACTACCTGCTCACCGGGATGGTATTCATGTGGAGAAGTTTGGTGGAAAGGCCGGAGCTCCGCTGCCAGGTTCTGTTCCTGAGGCAAACTACTGTACCATTTCGGCCAACAGTTCATGGGGTGTTACGCGTTACGCATTGATTTTGTAAAACGGCAGTTCAGAGGCCAAAAATGTGCGTTACGTTTCTGAATGCCGGCATAGCCGGCAACCGAAAAAACACCTTTTTTGGCTAGATGTGTGACGAAAAATGTATGGAACCAGTTCAGAACCCTGTGTTACGTGTTACGATTTTCGAATTTACCTAGTTCAGACCCCTGTTGTTACGCGTTACTGAACTGTTGGTCGAAATGGTACAGTATTCTTCGAAATCCGGGTTTGAACAATACCAGTCGAAGATACCAGGGAGCGACTCAAACTTATGGGCACCGTTTACCTCACGAGTTGACTGGGAGGTCGCTCGTTGGGGTGCGTAACATCAAACTCAAAGTTGTTTAGTATACTAACATAATGTTCCAGGTGAGCGAAGGATTAGGTCTGTCCTATCAAAACAGCCTTGAGTTAAATAAAATCATCGATGATCTTCCGTCTCGTCGTCCAGCATTTACACGGCAAGAAGTTGTCATTGCTGGGCAAGCTTTTGACTTATACAAACGTGACATCATAGAGTGTATCCGAGCACTTTATGGTAATCCAGACCATTGCCAGTATCTTTGCTTCTCTCCGGAGCAACACTACACAGATGCAGACAAGACCTGTCGTCTATACCATGACTTTTATACCGGAAGATGGTGGTGGGATACTCAGGTGTGTCTTCTTATTTCGTGATAGCCTGCACTTGATTTACTAATGGTGCGCAGAAAGCAGTTGAGGCCGACAAACCTGGGGCAACAATCATCCCAGTCATTATTTCTAGTGACAAGACTCAAATTACATTATTTCGAAACAAATCAGCCTACCCGGTGTATCTCACCATTGGGAATCTGCCCAAGGAAATCCGTCGGAAACCATCACAGCAAGGCCAAATTCTCCTCGCATACCTCCCCACAACTCGTCTTGAACATATCACCAACAAAGCTGCTCGACGTCGAACAATTACCAACCTATTTCACGCATGCATCTCCCATCTTCTCGCACTGTTGAAGGAGGCCGGACTAGAAGGTGTCATAATGAAGAGTGGGGATGGAGCGGAACGGCGTTGTCATCCCATACTGGCTGCCTTTATTGGGGACTATCCCGAGCAGATGTTGGTTACTACGGGTTACTATGGGGACTGTCCAACTTGCGAAACAGAGAAGTTTGAGTTAGGGGAGTACCCACTTCAGAAACCTTACCGGGATTTCGAGGCTGCACGGGAGGCTGTGAAGACTATCGGCACTGATGTCTGGGTTGAGCGTTGCCTTGAGGCTAACATCAAACCTGTCCAGCACCCATTTTGGGAAGACCTTCCCTATGTTAACATTTTCGACTCCATTACGCCCGACATCCTCCATCAAATGTATCAAGGCGTCATGAAGCACCTTATTTCCTGGCTGTCTGGCATTTGTGGGGAAGATGAAATTGACGCACGGGTCCGCCGTTTGCCAGCTAATCACGGCATTCGTATTTTTCACAAGGGTATAACTTCATTGTCGCGTGTTAGTGGAACAGAGCACAAGCAAATGTGCTCGTTCATTCTCGGTGTTGTGACCGACATTCCAGGGCTGACAAACCGACAATCCCAGTCACTTTTGGCCGCTACTCGTGCATTGTTGGACTTTCTTTATTTGGCGTGTGCCGCTATTCACAGCTCCGAGTCTTTGAAAGCTCTTGACAGAGCTCTCGGAGCATTCCATGCAAACCGAAGGGTTTTTGTGGAATTGGGAGCTCGGGAACATTTCAATTTTCCGAAGCTCCATTTTCTTTGCCATTACTCCCGCTCTATCAAGTATTTCGGCACAACCGACAACTACAACACTGAGACCACTGAGCGGCTTCATATTGACTTTGCCAAGGACGCTTACCGGGCTTCGAATCACAAGGACGAGTATTCACAAATGACCACATGGTTGGAACGGCGGGAGAAGATACTTCACCATTCAAATTACATATCATGGAGACTTGATGGCGACAGCCTATCCAACTCCCACTCTTTCCCAAATACACCCTGTGTCGGCATTCGCTATGATTTTCCTGGTGCTCAACGTACACTCAAGGACTTAAAATGCGATTTTACCCAAAAACTCACTCGCTTTCCAACAGTCAAATCTGTATCCTTGGCCAAGATTGAGGACATGAGCTACTCGGGATACCGTGCCAGTCTTTTCACTCTGGCATTGAAGCGATTCATTGTTCAGTTTCGTGATCACTCACTACCGGTCAATCAAATAGATGAATATGCTCGTTTTATCGTTCTCCCCTTCAAGCGTCTTCCAGTCTGGCATGGAATCAAGTTCATCAACCCTGATTTGTTTGGTCAAAAGACTCTTGATAAAGTCTCTGCCCAGCCTCGACGAATCGATTCCAACGGCCAAGTCACGAGAGCTTCTCATTTTGACGTAGCACTCATTAGGGTTAAGCACGATACTGGCAGGGATACAAACTTAGTGAAAGGTGCATTCTAATCCTTATTTTTCAAGTTGATGTTACGCTGTAGGCTTATTTGATTGCATAGACACAAGAATTGGAAGGATCAGAGTGATATTTTCGATACCTAATGACACACACGACAAATTATTTCCACCTAATATTCCTCCCCCAACCCATCTTGCCTACGTCGAGTGGTTTACCAAGTTTCCCGGTAACCCGGAGCGCTTCTCAGACCTGTATCGTGTCAAACGGCAGATAACCTCTGAGGGTGAGAATGCTGTAGCTGTTGTTCCTGCGGAGTGGATTATGCGCAGTGTCCACTTGTTTCCGAAATGGGACGGAGCTGTATCGTCGGAGTGGACTAGTGAAACTGTACTCGATCTTTCTCCTTCATTTCTACTGAATACGTTTAAGGATAGTCATTCATACTTTAATCTCACATAATATATTCTAATGAATGATAAAATTCCGGCGGTCATGATAATATATAATAACGATAGACAATTCACAAATGTTTTATCAACGGGCTAGTAATTTAGCAAATGTTACCTCCGATACCTGGGTTATCGGATATTCGTGCTAAGTTACCGCTTCATTATCCGAGAGCCAGTTTCCTGATGTGCCAGCAGGAGCAACGCTGAGCCGGTACCCAATGGTAGAAATAATGTAAGAAGGCACGGTCCGTGAAAAGGAAACAACTTGGGTCGAAATTAGTTGTATTTTAGTGTTTTATGCGAGTTTTTTGGAGCCCGTGTTTGTTAGATGCTCAAGTAACTTGGTTGAATGTTCACACAAACTCGACCGAAAAAAGAAGCCTCGGAATATTTGCAGTCTGCTTCAGACGTGGTCACGCGGGCGGCAAATTTACGCTTCCTTACACACCTCGACGCTCGTCTCCTCTCCATCCTCAACTTACTCTTCCTATACGGATATCGTTTTCACCGTATTGCTTAAGACCAAGACTCAAAATGGGTGAAAAAAATTGTTGGAGTCGGCCAAAGTCTGGAGGAATGTGATTTGGTATGGGTACCTTCTCCATACTTCAATCGGCGAGTTTGAACACTTCCACTACTTGAACGCACGCGTGAGCCTTTAACTAAGGTAGGGGACAACCAAACGCAACCAACCCCGCGTGGCTTTATTTGTAGCTCCTTATATGGTAATTACTCCTTCTCACAGCACTTTTGAGGCTCGTTTGGGGCAACTAGTCATCTTAGACCAAATCCCCGCGGTCATTTTATGGATAAATGTGTCTTGAAGTGCCCTAAATATTTTGGTGATTTTTGAATAAGAATTGAGGGAGTTTATGTCAAATTACAAGTTGGAATATCACTGGTTACTGTATACAGACCCTATCTTCGTATAGTTCTACTGCTTAAATATTCCTAAGGTCTGTTAGAACTAGTTCTAACTGTTCAAAAGATTTTATATGAACACGGAGATCTATACAGGTTGAAATGTCGGACAGACACGCCAATGATGCATTAATTAAATTTTCACGCGATTTGACGCGATTTGACGCGACCTGACGCGCACACCGACTCACCACATTGCTCGATTCTATATCTTGGGTAGATACACCCTTACTGTACTCTATAGTAATGCATAAATACCTTATTTTGCTGATTATTTACCTCAGAGCAGTTATTTCACTTGGACTATGCCTTGTAACTACTCCAAATTGACGAGTTTGTGCAGTAATTTGACATAAACTCCCTCAATTCTTATTCAAAAATCACCAAAATATTTAGGGCACTTCAAGACACATTTATCCATAAAATGACCGCGGGGATTTGGTCTAAGATGACTAGTTGCTCCAAACGAGCCTCAAAAGTGCTGTGAGAAGGAGTAATTACCATATAAGGAGCTACAAATAAAGCCACGCGGGGTTGGTTGTCCCCTACCTTACCTATTACAGCTTGGCTCTGTTATTATATTGAAGGCCCAACTCCACCGAGAAATTAGTTTCGGAAACATCCTGAAGACCAAGAATGGTTCCCAGCAGTGTACCCGATTTTAGGCTATTCATTCTGTCCAATCACTCTTTGGTGTTCATCTAAGTATTCAGGAAACAGGTCAATACACCAGATCGCGTTTTCTGAAGGTATTTCGGATTCTCTTCGTGACTGTCTCAGCTGGAGATTGGAGACAGGTTTTGGGAGGATCTTACTACTGCTTTGGAAGAATAAACATCAGATGACCTAGAAAAGCTTCATACATTTCTTCACTCTTTGACGTCACAACGGAAAGAGCGAATGTCCATGAAATGAATGCCCTCGACTTCTTCGATACAAATGCTGTTCATTTGTAGTCGACAATCATTCACCACTGTCAGTGTGAGTGTGCATCATAGCATACACACGTTCTCCTACCTGACACTTCTAACGTCTTGGCCGCAAGTCCGCGGAAATCTCTTTACCTTTTGGTGTCCTATGACATTTGTCATGTACTAGGTACACTGAATCTGTTCATCGCTATGCATTACCTTGTTCATTCCTTAGTTGATCACAACGAATCAACATCACAACTGCTGTTGACCCTCATACATTTTGACAATGTGTCATGAGATTTCTATCAGCCAAGAACTAACGGTGTAACACTGCCTTCGAGGGGTCCAGGATGATATAAAGTATTGCATGGACGACCACCCTTTACAAGCCAATGATGGGTACGCCGTTATTTCAAGCACAGTAATCCAAAATCTGATGTACTTCCAAAGATACAGATATCTCACAGGCATCTATTATCCTCGATGCCAATTCGGAGGATGTCAAGTTCTGTGACCTCATCCGTCGAGGGACAGACAAAACAATGTACGAAATCCGAACAGAAAGAGCCTTTACTCTCACCTCATTCCGACGAGCCGGAGATGTAACAGCATTTGCTGTCTTCGAACGGCGTGATCTTCTGCCCGATACCATCACTTTTACTGAGAGTTACGACTCCGTGCTACAAGCACTCTACGGTTAGGAAAATGGTTAAAGACCCCAAGTTTCTCTTCTTGGTATGTGCTATCCATAACACATTTCATTTCCTTCAGTAATCAAGCCTTGATTTTGCGGTCAATCAAGGCCTGTAGAATTTGAAGTTAGAGGGAACAAGTATGTTTGGAAAGATACCGATGATAAATCTCGAGTACTGGTAAAGTCACACTTTCCGAACCATTGACTGGTGTTTGAATTTCTCAGACGTATTTGACTGACGTCCCCCTTGCAGCTATATCAAAGCTCAGCTGCTATCCGAGCTGGAGCCTCACCAATTGGTTGGTTCGATCGTGCAAAACGTGAACTACAGGATAACGGTCCAGGTGTGGCTTTCGAATGGAAAGTGACGAACCCGTGTATCGTTATTCTACCATCAGCTGAGGGAATCATTGATGAAATCGTCGTTTCAGCGTTACTGCTTGAACAAAAGGACAAGTGGCTTAGAGGAAGACCCTCCACTGCT
>ML179394.1:41869-72455 GCA_004369135.1 Dendrothele bispora CBS 962.96
TATTCATTTGAATTGATTCTCAACCGTCTCAGAGGTGAACGGATCAACCACTGTCACCCAAGCCGGCATAACTGCTCCTAGCGAAGTCCAGACGGATGCCAGCGCTTGTGAAAATCAGTCTAGCCGTTCGTGCCCATGCCCTCAAGGCAGGGAGAATCAGGAAGCGACTTCTACGGTTAACGGAGACCGAAGTACAAAAAGTGGGTGATTTCGGATTGATCCTTGGTTGCGCAACGTTAATTTCTTGATGCGTATAGTTCTTCGAGTAGATATTACTATTTCTATTGATAGAGTAACAGTGTTGATAGAAGCTGCACAGCTTACTACGTCAACTGAATTGAAATGTCCGATCGCTTTTTTTTTTTTAAATCCCGATCCAAAAGCTGCTTTGGCGAAACTCGGATGAGCCTCGTGATCATGACCACGGGCATTGAATGACAAATACGATGCAATCTCTTCGCTCAATCTTCATTCTGTTTCCTATGTCCTCTCTTCCTTCATGCCCTTCAGTATTCACCTCTCTAATTATTCTTCCTTCGTAATACTCGCATCTGCTATGTCTATCCACAATCACTCTACCTTCCCGAGTCCCTTTCTTACTCTTCGTACTATGCCGGTGATCAGAACTGCGATACAATGAATACCCTGTGAGTATAAATACCGGGCAATAAGATTAATCGATTACGGTTTATCCCATCCCTGCAACTTGAACGTTGAACAATGTCCTTCCAAAAATCCATCACTCTTCCGCACCGGTGCCAGCCTTCCTCAGATCGGTCTCGGAACTTGGCTTTCCATAAGTCGAGAACACTTTGAGCGCTTTTCCTGTCCGTTTACTATCTCCAATCTTTTCCAGTGACACGCGAACCCCATGCAACACCACTGTTCTTACGTGTCATACACGTATGATAGTACATTCAGGTCGAAATCGCTCCTCCGCTATCGCCATATCGACCCTACGATGGTCTAAGATGAAGTCGGTGCTGCCTTGAATCAAGTCATTCCTTACGTCGTCAAGTGCAAATTCTAAATTCTGCAACTCTTCCCCACCGAGATGCTGAAGTCGAAAAGGGGACGCTCGATCAATACGAGACTGATTACCAAGTTTATTTGCACCGTACGTATCAATTATTGTTGTTCTCTATACTCGACGCGTCCGAAACTGGTTTATACTTACCCGAGAACTATCGTTTCGTGTCGTTTCGTGATTTTTTTCGTTGTTTTCTCTTTCTTCCTTTTTATAGCCATCCACCGGCCAGTCGCTTTCAAACCGGGAAGACCCGCAAGATTTTGTTCCCTCCTACCCGGCAAAGGACAAGGAAGTCGAGCTTAACATGAAGACTTCCATCGTTGAAACATGGGAAGCCATGATCGCGCTCATCCAAAGTCGTCAACATTCAACAGCTCGAGGCGATCATCAAGCCTATCGGTGTCTTGCGGCTTTTGGACTTCTTTTCTCTTTGAGTATGACGTAGGTGCTGCAGTGTCTTTCAATTGTCTACAATTTCTGTGTAACAAAGAACCTGCTGTCAAAGTCGAGCACACCAGCCTTCCGCTAGAACGATCTCTCCTTGTAGTATGTAAGAGTATCATTCCAGCTGGACCAGCTAGTCTTGAAGTTAGACCCCAACCTATCTGCAACCCTGCGTCCCCCTTCCCAGTCATTTGGATCGAAATTAAACCTTGTAAGTATATCCAGCCAATGGGAACAGAGCTGTTGTCCTTGTGATACTTACCTTTGGGCGCCCGACGGGGCTGTGGGTCGAACACTGTTACACGTGCCCTCCTCCGCTCGTCGTCTACCTGTCTCAAGCTTGTTACTCGTCGTGCTGCTATCGTAGCCCGCAAACCTTGAAAATTTCAGCAATCTTAGAGAGTCTCCTTGGTCTTGAGGTAGATTTTTGCGATATCTAACGCATCCTCCCATTGCTTCATTGCCATAGCTAATGGAGACCCCAACGACATCTATAACCGCAGAAGGCTCTACTGGCATCGACGCCATCGATCATGCTACTATGGAGGAGGATCATGGTTTGTCCCCGTTCTCTCATTGAGCACTATCTGTGGCAATCTAACCATATCCTATCTTATCAAGGAAATTTGGCCAGTGATAACCCTACAACGATCGTGACCAATGTGGATGTCCCAGGACCTCTTAGTGGTACATCCACAACAACAACAGTAATCAGTGCAGGTCCCTCAGAACCTCCGGCCAGTGGTGCCTCGGTGATGACTGTGACTAACGAGCAGGATGCTGAAGCTTTTCGCACTGTCAGTCCAAGCACTCGTGGCTAATGTGATAGTCGCTCAATCGGTGCAGACGCTCCACGGCGCAAGTCATTCCGAGTTTAAAAACAACCAGTTCAACAACACTGGTCGTGACAAGATGACCATTGTCTACAATATCCGTGTCGATGGCAATGCAAGGGAAACGCATCTTGAACGAGACATGGATATTGTAATACGGTCTGTATAAATTCAGAAAAATCCTAGACTCGAACCAGTTGCTCACTAGCAGCTTCGTTTGATGGACGCGGGTTGTCAGGTGTGGAAGTTTACGCCGGGCCAGTAAAGCTGGCTGGAGTCTCTCTGAGCTTCGCGCTCCGCTTGTTCCTTAGAGA
Source organism: Dendrothele bispora CBS 962.96 (assembly GCA_004369135.1). Lineage (NCBI taxonomy): Eukaryota > Fungi > Basidiomycota > Agaricomycetes > Agaricales > Dendrothele > Dendrothele bispora. Next base: position 44,491 of record ML179394.1, read on the forward strand.
GCGAGGTCTCCGTGCAGATATTGGGGTTCTTGTAGTATTGGGGCTGATAATTTTGTCGAAGTTTGATGACGCGTTCTGCGCTAAGACTGTCCTTGTATTTTTACAAAGGCGTCGACTGTTTCGGCCGATCTTGAATTCGGAGTTACATGTTGGTTATAGAGCGTCATCGAGTTTTTTGAAGCAAGAAATAGTAATCTCGTGTGTTGTAGAATGCTGGGCCATCCTTGGGGATAGAACGACAAACCAACTCACTTCTACGCTGCTATGTCGTAAGTGCCAAAGCTTTCAGAGGTCTTTGTTTACCAAACAACGCGTTTGAGGCGTGGGAATTCATATATTCTCCGCAAAAGGCAGTTGTTCATGATCAACATCGTTGTATTCAGTATACCTTGTACTCTCGAACTGTCTTCTGTAAAACAAGGTATCCATGATGTCTCAACCCAAACTACCTGCTTCTAACTACTGGTTATACAACGGTCCTGTATAAATGACCTTAGAAGTTAGGGTCTCATAAGCGAGAGTCTACGAGTCTTTCCTTGTATTCGCAAAGACGGTACGCAATTTTGCCGTCAGAAGTTCCTTCTTACTGTCTTGAAAAATACAAGGTATCTATAGCTACTACAGCAAGACAATCTTAGACACACAAAATGTCAATTCTTCCATACCTCTGATTCGCGTATCTATCAACAAAATAGATCTGGTCGATGCTACTTTTGGCAATTCTTGTCTTGACGTCTCACAGATCCCCTGGTTGTTCAGCGATACTCCACCTCATGGCATTATACCTTGTAAATTCTAGAATTGCACGTTGGAAATCTTCTCAGAAACCGTCTCTAGGGTCGGACCAAAGCGCAAGGTTAGCAGAAGGTTATATGCTTGTCTTCGTGCGAACCCAAAACGTCGTCTTCCTGGCTTTTGACCTGTCCCCAGTACTCGTCCTAGCAAAGATGCCTGTACCCTCTGTTTTGTCTCCCACACCTAAAGAACTCGCAGCTGCTACTCAAGAGGCACGCGAAACATCTTTCGGAACGCGTCGCTCACTTAATCCACCTCCTCCGCCTCCCGGGTAAGACCTTTGTTCTTTCACGCGTGTTCTAGCTACAAAACATCCTCTTTTGACACTTTTTTTCTTTGTGCAGAACCGTTCGCGTGCACTTCTACTCGCACATGTACAAGGTGATCCGTGGTTCAGATCCCGACATATGGGCGGACGTGGTTTTAGAACGCAACGGAGACTTGGATGTCAGCAAACTTTGCAAAATGTGGGGACTCGACCATTGCCTTGTAAGACATCACTCGACTCTGTCTCTAGCCCTACGATTTCTAATCAATTTCTAGGCGATAGACCCAATGCGGTGGACTGTTCAACGCAGACCAGACGAAAGTCGGTTGTCTGGAATAGCAGTTCATGTACTCAGCAATGAGTTTAAGCGCCCTATAATGTTTACTGGTTCGTCTCGGAAGCTTCTTTTTCTCCTTGTTCACAACAACCTCATTCTCGTTGTAGAACTTCCTCCTGTGTCGAAACAAACGGCTCGTGTTCGCACATCTCGAGAGATCGCTCTCAGCCTCAGCAACGCCTGTTACTTGTTCTTTAGACTCCTTCTCGACCTCCTCATGGACTTCTTCAACTGTTGTACGCCAGTCCCATATTGGTGTCGCAAGACGAAGTTCTACTACACCCATATCGACTGGAAACGATACCGACAAAACATCAAATACACCACCACCGCTCTCAACAACGACTTGACCGTGGCACGTGCGGAATATCAGACATCGGCCCAAAGCTACATCTCGGAAAAACGAGGACAACTTGGTGAATCATCCAGAAGGCACTACAGGAGATTTATGGAAGCCGGACAAGAATTACTCTATGATCTAGCCTGTTTCGGGTGGGAGTTGTCGCGGCTTGCACTGTACGTGATCATCCCCGTCTTTATTTTGTGGTTGATGTCGCTTTTGATCCACAAGTGGCACATCCAAAGAGCGGAAAGCCGATTCCAGCGAGACGTTCAACTAGCCTTTCAGTGACTTACTTACTTGGGAAAGAGAAAAAACATTGTATTTCTATGGTATCATTACTACTCTCATGTTCACACTCCTTTTCTCTGCATTACAGATTTGTACTACTTCGTCCACCTACCTTCTTTTCGTTTATTGTACTCTATGCATTTCTTATTCCCTACTATGCTTACTATGCACTCATCTTGTCTACCTATGCCACCCTATGCACATCACTATACATATGCTCTTCTTTGCTGACTGAAGACTGTAGTTTCAGATTGCCGAGCAGAAGAAACAAAAAGCAGAGGTCTAACCAGGATTCGAACCTGGGTTATGGGAAGGGAAGACATGGTCAAAATCCCATGTGCTAACCACTACACTATTAGACCGCGACAGTGCTCCTTGTCGGTCGCAACAGAACAAGAAAACAACTAAGTCTCTATTTCTTGATTAATCTACAATTGCTACAGGTAATGATACAAGTATACAACCCATTCCCGAACACTACACCGCCAAAAGTAATAGTTGTTTGTTCGGAGCCAGCCGTGGCTGGGCGGACAATGCCCTAAATTGGGTATACTTGATATCGGACAAATGATCTGACCGAGAACAATCGAGTCTGTTCCGAACACAATGGCTTCACCCAATACGGCAATAATGTCAGAGATATTGTGTCTGAGTACGGGAGACACGAACATCAGTTTGAGGCCAGTCTCCCTAAATTCATGATACTTCGTAGAGGTATGAAGTTTGTATCAGTCACAACCAAAAATTCGTAACGATAAATTTCCCGAAAAAACACTTTCTCTAAGGGCCGTTTTGAGCTGATGGATGATAACGCATAGAGGCGATCCACGGATGTCATTCTAATTCCAGGATTTATTACTCAGTCAACTCCTGCTCAAGATAATTCAAAGACATTGACTTATAACGTGTTATAACATATTTGTTTATTCTATTCCCTCGCAATCCAATCCCGTGCTCCGTGTTCCTTGTCTACCAACTTGTCCGCAATGTTCAGAAATATTCGGCCATCTTCAATTACGTCTCTGAGCATGTGTATATCTTGGGCCTGACCTCCATGTTGAACAAGCTTACTAGCAATCCGAATCAAGTATGATGCCACCATGATATGGCCTCGACGAAGGGGGTTAAGTTGAGAAAAGCTGTCCGAAGAGTCAGTGATACCTGCATTGCGAAGAAGTCGAAACAAGGCCAGACGAGGGGCACTGTTATCAGGCTCGCTTTCTCTCATGCTCTGCCAACGGTTCTTGGCATCTTCTCCCGCTTCGTGCTTCTCTACAATGTTGCACAAAAATGCCGCATCTCCGTACTTGATGCGTAAAATTTGATTAAGTTTTTCCTGGTTGATGGTACCAGGACCCCATTTGTGACCTTGACTATCGACGTAAGAAGTGGATGGACCATCCACTTGCAGATTTTGATGGTCCTGAGGTGAAGTCGGGATAGCGGGTGTTCCGGTGATGGGCGAAAGATGCTTGAAGTCAGAGTTTATATACTGAAATTTGTTGTCGTCGTCCTCTTCATTGCAAGGCATTTGGGATTGGGGGTAATCGAAGTCGTTCTCTTCTTGACTTTGCGACTCGACTGCGTAATTGTCATTGTCGTTTTGGCCTGCCAAAATACCCATCATCAAAATTAAAGAAAAAGACAAAAAACGTAAGAATAGCCAACGCACCAAAGTCATGTTGTGACTCAAGACCATCACTACCATGTCTACCCGTTGACTGTGACTCCGAGAATCCAAAATACTGAGTGTCCGAGGTCTGGGAGTCAAAAAATCCACCAGAGCCAACGAGGTTTTGACTGAAGGACATGAAAACTTCAGGACTTATCGAGAAGGGGTTTATTGACTCACTTTGTGATGTTTGCTTTTTGAGTGCAAGCCCGTTTTGGTTTGAGGTCGATATCATCTTCTGCTTCGCGCTCTCTTTTGATTTTGAAGTTGGTTTCGGCCATGATTGTTGGTCAGAGAAAAGGTTGATTGCGCTTGGGCCATTACGATTGCGGTCACAGTTCAGACAAAAGACAATAGTGATCACGACATGTACAGTGAATTATATTATTTAAGTCAAGACTCAAGAAATGCCATCACCCAACATCATCATCTATCCGTACACGCTTCCTATTAGGTCTGGATGTCTCTACAGTCTCTTCTGCTCTCAAACTCTCCCTGCCTTTACCCATCTCAGCCCCACGTGCAATTTTTGCTTGTCTGTTCCTCTCGGCAGTTGCCTTACGCTTTTCAGACGTAGCTTTCCGCTTCTTTTCCTGGTCGTCCTGATATTTCTTCGACACTTCAAGATGATAGGCCTGACGATTTTCACGGAGAGGTCTTGGTTCGGTGAGGGCACGCGGTAAGAGCTGTCGAAGGAGTGTAGCATTATGGAGGGCATGTGTATTAATGATAAAGTTATCATCGTTCACATGTGCGAGAACAGCGACGTGTTGGGAGGTCTCTTTACGCTCTTGCCGAACAGCTTTTTTTCCAGTAAGTTGACAATGATTCAGTCGGCAATCATGCTGGACGGAGACGCGGAAAAGGATATCAGTTATTTCAACTGTCATGAGTGAAGGAGTGTTCTCATGTACGGCGGGACGGCGTAAAACAGGCATATCGAAATCAGGGTGTCGATTTTCACCAAGAATGAATGTTTCCACAGTGAGAATGTAGTCAGGATCCCCATCGACGACAACAGTCGGGGACAAAATTTCTGTTAACCTGCCAATTATAAACTGTGTGCATTAAGTACTGGCAGGAACTTTGAGAGTGTTGAAATACATACCGTATTTAAATTACTTTGACGAATAGCGATCCATGATCCTTTGGTGCAAATGTCACCGGACTGAGCGATAACCGACTTGTTTTCCACCCAATCCGTAGCTCGGACTTGGGGATGTATAGAGAAAGCCTGAGTCTTTTCCCAGCCGAGAGACACCACCTTCTTCTCTGAGAGTGGTGTAACTTTACCTATCAAACCAGTTGAGCTGCCTATTAGTTGACCAATTGGAGTAATTCCACGTACCAAAGTGAACCTTTACCGGAGGAACCCAACCCAAATGTTGCTGAAGAACAGTATCCACTTGAAGAATACGTCGCACTCGGGGCGATGCCTGGACCCATTCACCGTCCTGATACCAGTACCCTCCACTGAGCATATGCTTGAGACGGTCCATTGAAGCGATTTTTCGGGAAATGTCTCGACTCGGTGCCTGGTGGTTGCTGAGTATAGAGCACATGCGAAAGACCGCATTAAAGCACTCAAAAATCTCGGTAGAATTGTGAATGGCAGGTCCATATCGGCGGCAGTCAGAAGTGAGATGTGACAAAAGATGTAATTTAATCTTGACGGTGATTTTGTTGGGATCGACTGCAGCGAATGCGTCCAAAACATTACCAATTCGAACTTCCAAGTCCTTCTACAAGGTTTCTCAGTCAAGTTTGAATGATACGAAGAACAGATAGGATTAAAAAAAGGATACGCACAGTATACTGATTCATGTCATTGATTTCGGGAACCCATAACATCGCTCCAAGCTCACCGACTGCCTTGATAACCTCAAACTCCGCCGGCGTTACAAGATCGTGAACATGAAAGACCATGGTCTGCATGAGAGCTTTGAAATGCTTTCCAATGAGACCGTTACGGTATTGCATCATATATGCGGCGCGGAGTGGAGGTATAGTAAGTCCATTTGTGTCGGTTGACTGAAGCCGAGACACAAAAAGGTGCCTCTGTGAGTCGTTCGAAAGTTTGGAATGGAACATGAGCCAGGTATACTTGACAATGCCCAAAAGAATGGTATGGAGAATTTCGATGGGAGTATCCCGATTTGGGTCAAGGCCTTTGTAGTAGAATTTCAATATGAACTCAGTCACGGCGAAAGGAAGCGGAGCATACCAGCAATGTCAAGTAAAGGATTCATCTTATCGCCTGGCTGTTTATTGAGCCATGTTGACAGCTCAGTGACTAGTTCATTTTTGGGAGTTGTAGGATGTGCCTCAAGAATCTCGTTTGCACGATTTCTCAGAATGTCGATCCAATACTCAGTGACCTTGTCCTTTGTCCCTGTTGCAGTCTGAAGGGCAGCCACCCTTTTCTCATCACCCCCAAGCATCGCCGTTCTGAGTTGCTCATTCAGATTGATCTTCGTTTCAGCTGCTGAGCGCAAAACTCCGGTCTGCAATAAATGTTAGTACAGTCCATGAAAAAATTTGATCAGAACACCGACCTGGAATAAGGCATGATATCCACTATCAGACTCTTTTTCCTTGTGTGTACCACCGACGTTACAGCGGCGACAAAATTGGTTGCTGCCGCCGCCCATATGCGATGCTTCTTCAGACTGCTGCGGATTATCTGCGGGGAGACTTGGAACACGGAGGATCACACCACATGTACGTCGTGTATGGGCATTATAACACTTGATGGGGTTGTTCTGAGTATCACTAATGAACGATAAAATAATGAGTAATTACTGCGGATTGTAAAGAATATTGGGCCCACTTGACAATTTTTCGAATCTCAGCAAATTGTTCAGATGATGAGGCATGGGGGGACGTTGATACAAAGTTGACAAAGTATTCCTGTTGCAGAAGTCGAGCGGGAAGATTCGAATTTTGAGTATACAAATTTATATGCTTATTATATTGCTTCGACTTGTTTCCCGAAACGTCGTCAGCCCACATAGGGACCATCACGACATAGAGGTCTTCATCCTTGCCCACAAGAGCGCGTTTAGGATTCGGCATGACAGAGACTAATGCTGGATCTGTTTCTGGTCAGCCGGTACAACCAAAATATTTCACATTATTTACGGACCGTTCCATGGAATAATTGCATCGGGCATGGATTCGACAATCTCCAAATAATTTGATTCGAATTGATCAGCTTGTATACTTTCTATCTCAGTACGAACGCTCCACGTTCCATCCTAGTGACATGAGAACATCGCTATCCAAGGCACGGTGGAGGAATACTCACAGGGGCTATCTCAACCATATTACAATCTGCGTGCAGAGTGCCTCGACGTTTTATCCATATTCGAGGAATTGCAACACGGCCATCTTGAAGCATGGCGACCTCGTCAATGTAAAACTGCTTGCCATTTTTTGAGTACATTGGAGTAAGGTCCGATGGGTCGAATTCCTTCCAGCGTTCCGCTTGCCACACTTCAGAAATGGGTCCATCTGTTTCTTCCGGATAAAAATTCATGTGCGGTACTACCTGTGGATTTGCAAATTGCTTCTTGGTCTAAGATATGGTAGATTATATTAAGAATGACACAAACTTACTCGTTGGATGGCTTCACGGGGATCGTTGATATAAAAATGGTTTCCCAGAGACGAAGTGCATTCCTTTGGTTCGGTGCTGCAAGTCTGCGAGAGCTGCCGCTGTACCTGACGGAAAGTATCATATTTTGGCACGTTCCGAACTCCGGCTTGGTTGAGTAGCCATAGAATTAACTTGAAATGGGCTGTCGATAAACGTAGACGCGGAAGGTTGTCCATAATGTCCAATAACATCATCTTGAGCAGTGTTAGTCCAGGTAATATATGGCAATGTAAAGGACATAAGAGGACATAGACACACCAATTTGTTAGGATAAGGGGAGTAGTCTTGGTTATTATCGATATCTACAGTGGGTAAGACCGGGTCTTCACCAGGAGAATCAACATCAACTGTCTCTGTAATCAGGAAACGGATCGAACTATACAAAAAGAAAGTATTAAACGTACTGCCGAGTTGACGCATCAGTTCGACAACATTAGAGTTACCGGGATCATCCTCGGAGGTTTCCTCACTCTCTTCATAGAGTGCTTGCATACGATACAGTTCAGCTTCTGAATCGAGTTTTTGCTGCTCCACCTCCGAGTCATGAACTGAGACAGGCTGTAGAAAATTTCCGAGGACGTCATCATGGTTGGTAGAGTTGTAAACAGAGTGAGCCGGATAGGAAAAGTCTTCGAGAGCAGAGAATGTACTAGAGTCCCAATCAAGTGATGGGTTGGCTGGTGGTCCGGAATATGTGTCGTGACGGAGTTGTGCAATACGGGCATTGGCTTCTACCTGCTGTTGATAGAGTCCCAAATTTTCTTTATGGACATTTGACTCTTCAAGATGCTTCTTCATAGACGTTCGGTTGATCCATTTACCAGGACCGAGCATATCACCATCCTTTTGAAAACAGATGCTGCATCTTGTTTTACCGGATTCTGGATGCACCAAAACATCTGAGAGAATGTCGGAATTTAGACTTCACAATATCATAGAAATAAATTACTTACAGTCAGGAAGAGCGACAGCATTTCGAGGCATGGTGGAGGTTTTGTAACAGAAGGGAGTCTCTACAATATGATCTGGACTGTTGAATTATCTTGTTGTGTCAAGTTCGTCGGATGGTCGGACAGTCGGACTTGGACAAAAACGGCAATATGACCACTTAAGTAAGCAATCCCAACCTTGAACAAGACAGACACGAACAATTATACACAATCTGTTCAAAGCGCGTCCTCAGGTCCTATTTAAAAAACCATGGCCAAAAACAACCTTCAACCACCCCCATGACCACCCCTGCACTCACCCCTGCCCAAAAAATCATCCAGCGTGCCCAACTTCATGCGCGTTTTTCCTCTCCTGCCTCATCTGCACCCGAAACTTCATCGAGCTCAAATGAATTGCACGACTCCCGGACAAGCTTAAGCCCAACACCAAACCCATTTCTTACACTCTCCGGTGGCAGCTCAAACACTTTCACAGGCCGACCTCTCTCAGCCTATGCTCAACACTTGAAGGAACAGTTTGAACTGGATACTGCTGCAAGTACCGAAGTCGACAAATATTGCGGGGTGCGTTTCAATCATAATTATTACTATTCTGGCTCCTCATTGACTGTTTAAGCTTTCTCTCGAGGAACGGCTCCTTCTTCACTTTGTAGTCGGCCTCAAGCACGCTCAGATTTTAAAGAAGACTGCGAACAAATCCGAAGACTATAAGATCCCCAGTGCCTTGCTGACTTCACTCCGTTCGCATGCGTTCATGCTCCTTCTCTCCCCAAAGTTGGTGGCATACCGTGGCAACATTGCAAAGGCCACTGTCGTGCGTGGAATTTGACTATATCTATGTGCAGTGCTAACTTTCACATATTTTAATCACAGGACGCTATGCGTGAAATCGGTGTTTCTGACATTCCCGCACCTCATGAACTGGGCAAGCTCAAGATTATCCAGAAGGCTATCAACGACTACCTCACCGACTGCCGCTATCAAATCAAGGACAAGGTCATCATTCAGTCACCCTCTGTATCCGGTTTTCGATGACTTACATTATCTATTATTGTACAGATTGCCGGTGACCTCAAGAAGAAACAGAAAAATAGATCAAATGTTGCTACACTGACATCGAAAATCATTGGTGAAAAGAGTGTTACGATGACGCTTGCGTTATATCGACGCATATCATTCTTGGTGTGTTCTTTCTTCCTCGTACAATAAACTCAATTTCATTTCTTTTTTTATCAGCGCTTCGTTGCAGAGTCCTATCCAGAAGACTTCAAGGGCGACGGTTTTTGGGTAAAGGCTGATACGGTCATTGGGGAATGGAGAGAAGCAGCTGGGAAGGATGCAAACAAGTTACTTGGGTGCGTTGCCTTGCCGCTGTTTTGTTTCTTGTTATTAATTGATTTAGCTTTTTTGAGTTTACGCACACAGAAGACTGCAACAAATACGGTGAACCCTCACAGTCCGGAGTTGTCGCTACTCCCAGTGCCGAGATCCCAGCGCATCAGAAAGTCGTCGATGAACACGCCGCCAAGGTCAAGGCTCCTGCATCCAAGCCTTCCGGAAAGAAACGCACGAGAATCGAGGTTGAGGACAGTTCGGATGAAGAAGAGCAAGATCCGCTAGAAGAAGGCAGTCAACGTCCAGCCGTCTCCAATCCTGATTCTTCCGTTACAGTGCCTGCAGTCAGGGCAGCCTCTACATCTGATATATAGGGTGAATGGTAGGACCACTAAATAACTGTACATTTATATATTTCCCATGAATCTGTATATAATATGTGCTCAATTTTATCTCGTTCCGTTTTATGTCCGTCTCCCTTCAACATTAAGGCCAATATCGTATTGAAAACAATCTCTCCGAAGATTCAAATCAGACATGCGAGTGCTTCTTAACACAGCAACGACAGCATACCTGGTCTGATGACTCCTGGGGTAGCGAAGAAGCCTTGCTTCGTCATACAACACGATACCTTTCAGTGCCCTTGCTTGCACAAAAAGCGGTATCAGGCTCAACGGCGTGATGAGACAAAAACTGCTCTACCACATACCTCAAATTTAATATACAGCCAAGCTTGAAACCCGCGTGCATTAGAGCTTTGGGGGGAACAGCCCTCAGAGGACCCGGCCTGACATCGTGCCCAGGGCAATTCTGATTACATTGACATATCATAGAATGAGAACAATAAGACATGGGTGATCAAACGGTGGCCATTTGTTTTGTCTCCTGATAACAGTTCGGCCTATGCGCAGCCATTGTTCGCATGACCTCATGTCACCATTTTAGCCTCCCCAACTCCGGCCTCTCATTGACATCGAACACTTTTGGCGGTGTAGTTAAGTCCCGGACCCAGACGCAGCCGCTCTCTCCTTCCTCGCCTGCTGTAAATTCTTGTCCCTCTTCATGAACAACTTGTTCCTCTGCGCAGCCTGGGAAGAAGAAGCCTTTGGCAACGTCTTATTCACCGACTTGTTCTGCTCGATATACGACATATGCTGAGCCCCGCTCAACCCAGTCAACGAACCCGTCGTTCTGTGCGTCGTAGGGAACCTGTTGCTGCTGCTGCTCCCTGTTCCCGGCATACCAAAGTCTTTCGACGTGACAGTGCCAGCCAAGTCTCCTTCACCACTCTTGATATCCGTTCCGAGATCAGCGTCAGCTTCGTTAGCGATGAGAACGGATTGGATGAGCTCGATCTGTTCCTCCTTTGTCCGGTAGACGAGGTCCGGAAGCTCTTCCAGACCGTCGAGATGAGTGATGACTTTGAAAGCGTACCCTTGATCGATGAGGAATTGTTGACGTTTGGTACTGTAGAACATTTCTTGCGTGTCTTTGGAAACGAGGGAGTAAAAGAAGGCGTTGAAACCTTCATCGTTTCTTCGTTTAGCACGAAGGATACGTCCTACAAAGAGAAATAAGCACGGATGAGAAGCACGAGCGAGGGAAGCTACTTACCAAGACGCTGGGCTTCTTGTCGACGCGAACCAAAGTGGGACGAGATTTGAATGAGACATGTTGCCTCAGGCAAATCAATGGAAGTGTCTCCGACCTGTTGACACGTTCAGCATATATGCCGGGGGGGGGGTTCATCAAAACAACCCTCGCGCTCACCTTGGACAAAAAGATCGTGCTGACCCTCGGATCACTCCTAAAGTATGACAACACCCGCATCCTCTCGACCTGACCAGTTCCACCATGAATATAAGGTTTTCCTAGCCTCTTGGCATAAGCCTCCAACGCGAACACGTTATCCGAGAACACGATGATCTTGTCTCCTCTATCCTCGTGGTATTTGATAAGAAATTGGCATGCTTGGAACTTCTTGGGGTTCATGCAGTAGAGCAGCATTCGTTTCCTTGATTGTTCACGGAGATATTCGTGATAGAACTCGGGAGTCATCTGGCACCACACTTCCGCACATTGGACATTGGCGATATGGCCCTTGGCAGCGAGGTCCCTATAACCACGACCATGAATTCAAGTAAGGAGAAAGAGAGAGGATGGAGAACGTACATCCAATTAGCCTCATATAACTTGGGCCCAATCATATAATTCAAATCAGCAATCTTGTCATCCTCACGAACAAGTGTTGCTTAAAGATGGAAAATTGTTTGTCAGCCCTGTCCGCGAGCAAGAACCGTAATCGTCGCAAACACGTACCTGTTAGACCCAATTTTGAATGGGCCTTGATAGTCGTCACCACACGTCTGAACATCTGTGCCGGCACAACGTGCACTTCGTCCAGAAGAATGAAACCCCACTCTCGTGAGGTCAAGAACTCCATCATCTTCTTCGATTCATGTGATCGATTATGGGTATTAGCAACCATAGAATACGTCGAGACGACGATACCGCTTTCGCCTGCAAACTGTCCAACAAAAAAGTGTTTCGTCAAGAACAACATGCAGGGGAAAAGGAAAAAAAAAGTTGATTCGTACCCTCTCCTTCTGGTCTGCAGTAAAGACAGCAATTTGTCGATCGGTAACGTTGGACCATTGCATGAACTGTTGCTTCCATTGCATCACAGACACCCTGTTAAAGATATGTATAGCCTCCGAGTTACGTTAAAGATTGGGATTTAGATCCACTTACGAAGATGTGCACAAGACAAGACAAGACTTCTTGATCGTGCAAGCTGCTGTGATACCGACTAGAGTTTTACCAGCACCACATGGAAGGACAATAATCCCCGAACGAGCACGTCTGTAGAGTGAAGTGAGCAATGACTAAACGTATACTTCGGAATGAGGTGATGTTTTCTTACCCGTTACCAAACATCTTGCTCAGACTAGTTTCCTGGTAAGGCCGAATGACGGTAGCGGGCTTCAGGTCAATGTCCAAGTTGGTGTTGAGGGTGTCATTTCTGAAATCATACTCTTCCAACATGGGATAGTCCAATTCATTGCAACGTTTCTTGACGTCCTAGAAGCAAGCAAGCACGCATGAATGAATGACACCCAGAAGAGGGAAAAGAAACACACATCTATTTGAGTGTCCTTTATCTGGAAGGCATGGACATTGTCATCGTCTTCATCAACTTCGTCTACAAACAAGTTGTTAGCGGAAACTCGAGCGGCGAAGGTGATATAGATAATGACGCACCACCCTCAACGCCTACGACAGACGTGAATAAATCCTCATCAGACTTCCCGTCTTTCCTTTTTTCCGCTTCCTTTGTCCCAGGAATGACCAAGTTGCCCTTTGTCGGTGCCTTTGAAGTGGTAAACGTGTTCGCTCTAATACTGTTGTCCGTCTGTGTGGTGATAATTCGAGCTTCGCGAATGACGGAATCCTTCAGCAACCGTTGGAGAATGTCTGGATGGCTGGACTCGACAAAGTACTTGTTGTGCTTCAATACGAGCTTGACTTTGCCGTAACTGACGGTGCAACTTTTGATAAAGGTAACGATTTGTTCGGGAACCGGAACCTTTGTTGTCATCGTTGAGACCCGTTCGCATCTTCTTTTAATATCTGAGAATACATACCTTAGAAAGACGGTTAAGGACCTTAAACAAGTACCGTCAGCACACGGGAAACGACGAGCAAAGCGCAATGAATGCGAACTTCTATAATGTCATCCGTTTGTAGTCCCACAGACACAGCAGCATATAAAGAGTACGAGGTGAGTTTGTATTCATGAATGAACGTCGGCCTAAGACAAAGAGAATATACATTCGGACATCCTAATATCTAAAGTAGAAATGCGTACCGGCTGACAGGTTCACTGATTGCGGTCAGAAAATCCTGAGCTTGCTCGGCTATAGGTGAAAAAGCCTCAAGGATGATGTGCCCGTCTTCTGGACTGATCCATATAGGTCTTGACGCGTGGTCGGCTTTTAAGTGTAGGAATGAAAAGTCTTGCGTTGAGAATATATGTGAGACGAGGGCATTCTGTTGTCGTCGGTGGATATCCAATGATGATAGATTGGGGTCGCTAATGTCTGTGTCGTGTTTTCGTTTTGACTCGGCAAGTTTGCGAGTGAGTGCACTGAGGTTGATAGTGGCACCTCGGGGAACCATTGAGTTGTCCTCAGGAGGAGAGGGAGGGATTGCGTCGTCTTCGTCCATGATAGAGTCTTCTTGATCGGCTGTTTGTCTAACTCGTTTTGACGAGCCCTGGTAAGAACCTGGGGAGGGCGGAGATGTTGGGTTGATGATGGTGCTAGAGCATACAGAAACGCACCTTCTGCACTTCTCTTGAGTGACATGACTGCAAATAAAAACCCTCCGAGTGGTTCAGGTGGACGTCAAAGAACAAGCAGGACTTAACGGAGCCGGTCATTGACCTTGCCAATGGTTATGACAAATTCTACGTGAAAGCCTTCGTGTAAGAATGCTGAGTAAATTTCAGGAAAGGATCACACGGACCAATCCTGGTTCCAAGTACGGAACGCACGTGAAAAGTCATTGACTTGCTAATGTTATGACAAATCTCGTGGCTGTGTAGAATTGAGTAATTTTCTGAAGATCACCGACTCGGTTCAGACGACGCCGGAAAAACTGTGTCAGTGTAAAAAGTGACCGTAGATACTTCAAAGCTTCAAGTTTTATGAATCGCCAAAAGGGATTTGGGTGCAGGATTAAAGATTTCGACTACCGTGAAAATCTGACTACTTCAACAGCAAGTTGTTGGTGAACAGGAATTTCGTACCTGCAATTAAGGAATAGGGCCGTCGCTTCGCGCGGCTGGTACGAGGCCTTGATTTTATGCCGGGTTGCCAATAAAGTGACAAAAATAGTAAGATTAATGAGATATACCCGAGTCCTCCTAAAGTCGGCCTCGTAATGTAAACGAGCGGGAATCATAACTTCCATCGATTAGACCGCAACGCGGAGTTTTGAACGTTTTTACTTTAGTAAAAAATATTCAGGTCCCATCTGAAAAATCTTTAGAGTTGCCAGTAAACCTCCGAGTCCTCTAAATCAACATTTCACCGCAGACAATATTAACCAAGTGTCGAATGTTTGTACTAAAGCTAGACAGAGCTTTATGTTTGTGATGGTATTGGATGTACGGACAATCGAGTTCGAGCTACAGTTAAGTATGTCAATGATGCTGTCACATCGATTTTCATTAGCCCCAATTCCAATTTTCATTAGCTCCATTCTCATTTTTTCTCAGTTGGGCTAACGTGTGTACGTGTTGCAAATGCGGTCTACTTATTATTAAAAAATGGCAATTTTTTTTCTGAATATCCTCAAGAAGATGAAAAAGCAGATTCATCACGAAGAGTGATGAGAGTGGGATTCGAACCCACGCCCGAAGACTAGAGTTTGATTCTAACGAACCTAAATCTAGCGCCTTAGACCACTCGGCCATCTCACCACCAACTTCCTGAATTTTTGTCGTATACCCTATACCAATGGCTGGAGCCAACTAGCCTCCCCATATCCGAATTATCATGAACTCTTGTCACTGTGGCTGACTACCTGTTTAGTAGTAGTAATTCATTGACATTGAATCTCTCATGAAGCTGAAGTGGGCAATCACTATACGCGTGGCAGATACGAGGCCGGGTTTTCGACTGTTTTCGACTGAGTGGAATTGGAAATCCAAATGGGGATGGCACACAATCTCGACACAGCCACCTGGTGCGAGTTCAGGTTTAGTAATGACAAGTCCCAGTCTCATAACCGTACCTTCAAGTTGTTTAACGTATGCTTGACTTGTCAATGCCCAAAAAGTGCACACAACTATCACAAACCCAACACAAGGTAGGCATGTGTAGCATGGGTACCCGGTAGAAACTTGGAGTTACCTGCGATTATCCCGGGCCATCTGGAATGACATGAACACATTGATTGCCGATAAAGCTTATAAGTATATCTACGATGTACGTTTGATTCATGAGTTCTCTCGAGATCAGCCCGAACAGCGTCTACAGCGGCCACGTACTTGCCATGTTTCGCAATGGCCCAATGGGCTGGATC
This sequence comes from Dendrothele bispora CBS 962.96, assembly GCA_004369135.1. Classification (NCBI taxonomy): domain Eukaryota; kingdom Fungi; phylum Basidiomycota; class Agaricomycetes; order Agaricales; genus Dendrothele; species Dendrothele bispora. Next base: position 60,227 of record ML179394.1, read on the forward strand.
GTGGCACGATGAAGAGATCAATACACCAAAAATGGTTGCTTTATTGACGATTCTTTATTAGATATTAATGTAAATTTTCTAGCATCAAAACAGGAGTGTGTTAGAATGATAAGTCCAAGATAGGTATAAAAATGTGGCATACGACAGGGCACCGTCTTTGTTCTTTGTTCTTTGTTCTTTGTTCTTTGTTCTTTCAGGGCTATAGTGATTGGTGGCAGTGCCAACAAATGCTTGGTATATAATGGAGCATTTGAAAGGTACTTTTCATTCTCCCGCTCACCCTTGAACCTTGCCAGGACTATATAAACGACATGAATCCCCGAAAACCTTACGATGGCACTCGCCGGAATCTGCTTATTGCGATGGACGTGGGTACGACATACAGTGGAGCATCCTATTGGTATGTCTTTGCTGAGGTTTGCGAACTTTTCTGCCACTCAGCGATCACTTTCGATGCTTCTTTAGTCTTCTCGACCCAGGCGTTGTTCCGGAAATCCAAACAGTGACCCGGTACGTTGATAATCCGTCACACAGCAATTCGGCTATTCCGAATCTTTCAATCAGCTTCCCAGCCCGTGAGCATGTCGGTGGCGATGCCAAAATACCCTCGATCATCTACTATGGTCAAGACGGGTCCGTCAAAGCAGTAGGTGCCGAAGCAACCCAGGAAGGTATACTCGAGAAAGCTGAAGATGAAGACTGGGTCCCCTCCAAATGGTTCGTCTAAACCATCACCTTTTTTCTTTCATGATCTCAGGAAATTCTTTGAACATAGGTTCAAACTCCACCTTCGACCGAACGACAAAGATGAAGATACCGTCGATCAAGCCATTCCTCCTCTTCCCCCCAACAAATCCGCTGTCATTGTCTTTTCCGATTTTCTCCGCTATCTTTTTCAATGTACCAAAGATTTCATCATTCAGTCCACACCTTACGGCGTGTCAGTCTGGGAAAGTGTCGAAGACAACATTCAGTTCATGCTGTCACATCCGAACGGATGGGAAGGCGCTCAGCAAAGTCAAATGAGACGTGCCGCTATCCTTGCTGGACTGATCACCGGCTCGAAAGAGGATCACGGAAGGGTTCAGTTTGTCACGGAGGGAGAGGCAAGCTTGCACTATTGCCTAAACAATGGATGTGTGACTCCCGTGAGTTCAAGTCTCTACCCTCGTTGTTGTTGGGGATACTCAGGCTTGTTTATGTGCTTATCAGGGACGTGGAGTGGTCATTGTCGACGCAGGTGGTGGCACCGTCGACTTGAGCTCTTATGAGCCAGAGGATTCCAAATCAGACACGGAAAACAAAATCATATCTTTCAAGGAGATGACGAGACCACAATGTCTGCAATTTCCTCTCGTTTCTTGTATATCTTTTTGTCTTATATATTCACGGTTAGGCTACTTCACTGGCTCAATATTCGTCAAAGATAAAGCGCGCCAGTATCTTCAAAGCATGTTCTTTCTTCGCTTTACGCCCTCTTTTTCTTGTCTAATTTTGAGGTACAGATAAATTAACCGACTCTCACTTCCTCGATGACATCGACCATATCTGTGAATGTTTCGACAAGACGACCAAAGTCACTTTCAAGAACGCCAACGAACCAGCCTTTATCAAATTCGGTAGGACTAAAGACAAGGACCTGGATGTAGGAATCAAGTCCGGGCAGATGAGGTTATCTGGGTGAGCGATCTTAAACTCGAGAAGCTCATGTTATTTCTTGACACTGACGTCGTGTTTTATTTACATCCCCATCCACAGAAAGGATGTGGCAAAATTCTTCGAACCTTCGATACAATCTATTATGAACGCGATTATTTCGCAGCAGAAGTCTTGCGCTAACAAAGTTGACGTAAGTCTCTCCTTCCCTAGCTTTGAAAGTTGAATTTATTCTCCGTCGTTCCGATTTCTTGTATGTCCGGATCAATAGGTGGTTTTTCTTGTTGGAGGTTTCGCAGCAAACGACTATTTGTTCAAGACCCTCACTGAATTTTTGAAACCGACGGGTTTGAATCTTTGTCGACCGCAAAATTATTCGTGAGTGATTTCGTTTACGGTGTACCACTTTTTCGGTGTGTCTGAATACAAAACTTTATTATCAGAAACAAGGCTGTGGCTGATGGTGCACTGTCGTTCTACCTAGATCACTTCGTCACATCTAGGATTGCTAGATGGTGCTATGGAACCATGGTTGATGTGCCGTTTGACGCATCTGATCCTGAACATGTTTTACGAAAGCACACCTGCGTCATTAAATCTACAACAGACCGACGAATGATTCCAGGCTTGTTTGACACAATTTTGTTGAAGGTGATCTTGCCGTACTCCGTGCTGCTTTCACTTTGAATTTTAATGAAGGAACGACTCAGAACACCAGTGTTGCAGAAACTACTGAGTTCCGCAGGGCATACCTCTACTACCAAACGGAGTCACAGATTTGGAAACGCTCTCCTAGGATAGTCAAAATCTATTGTTACCGAGGAACGCAGCAAACACCGAAATGGTTTAATGAAGATTTCGGTCAGTAGTATGATAACGTATTCTTGCTCTCGCTCAACACTAAACAGATAACTATATCGCCCTCTGCGATGTTGAGATAGACGTTCAGGTACCCGCACAAGTTAATCGTAACTTTCTCACTGGAAAAACCTACTATAAACTCGAGTTTTCGGTCATCCTATCATTTGGACTAACCGAGCTTAAAGCCCAGGCAGCCTGGATTGAAAGAGTATGTCTTCGTCTGAAATCGCACAAAAAAATTATTGTTGACGTATATGTAATCCCGGAATTCTAGGGCGTCGAAAAGCGGTACGTTTTCATGAGCAACTCGCCGTGATATTCACGTCAATCACCGTAATATATTACTCCGACCAGAGGGACACTGGCCAACGAACATATCATGACAACAGAAACACCCTGCTCAATCACAAGATTACGCAGACCAGAGGAGCACTGGCAGTCAAATAAATCGTGTCTTTAGTAGACCATGTATTAAACTATCGTCAATCACAAAATTCTACGACCAGAGAGATAGTCTGACAGTCAGACGTATCGTCCTGCACCAGAAAAAAGTCCCTCTTACATTCGGTCATCTCACAAGACGTGTCGTTGGACCAGTAACCCTCTGGTCACTCACAATATTTCTCCGACCAGAGGGTCACTGGTCGTTGGACGTGTCGTTGGACCAGTAACCCACTGGTCACTCACAACTTGAATATAATATATTTCTCCGACCAGAGGATCACTGGCCGTCGGACGTGTCATTGGACCAGTGACCCTCTGGTCACTCAGGCTCACAATATTGCTCCGATCAGAGGGTCACTGGCCATCGGATGTGTCGTTGGACCAGTGATCCTCTGGTCACTCACAATACTTCTTGAATCTCCTACCAGAGGGTCACTGGCCGTTGGACGTGTCGTTGGACCAGTAACCCTCTGGTCACTAATAATATGGCACCGACCAGAGGGTCACTGGTCGTTGGACGCGTTGACCGACCAATGACCTTCTGAGACCTTTCATATTGGCCATCCAACGCCCAGTGGATCCTCTGATCGTACGACCAGAAGATCCTCTGGTCATACGATCAGAGGATCGTCTGGACGATTACTAAATGTACACCCTCAAGTCGTTTCGCCAAACGACTCAGTCGCGTCGCAACTTATCCTCTGCACCGCTGTGCAAATTTCTAGCCGCGCTCGGCATACTTAGTACCGGAATTTTCAGGTCATGTGGGTACAGCGGTCATGGGTGTCGAGTCTTTCACTCTTCTCGCTCACTGCCCGCTGTGCCCAGGTGTGTTTTATAACGCCCGTTTGTAATCCATCCCGGCCCCGCGGACGCCTGCCCTGGGGCGCGCGTTTGCCTATTCATAACCAGAGCCGAAGAAAAACAAATGATTGGCTAGAGTTTGATTCTAACGAACCCAATTCTAGCGCCTCAGACCACTCGGCCATCCCACCACTAACCTTCTGAATTTATTGTCGTACATACCAATTGCCGGAGCTAGCTCAGTAGCTGAGATCAAGAATGCTCAACCTCCCTACATCATGTCATCTGAACTATAAACATTTGTCACCACCTGTCAGTAAGTAACGAGTCATTGACATTCTCACCGTACCTAAAGTTGTTTACTGTATGCTTGACCTGCCAATTACACACAACTGCCACAAAGATACTTCCCCCAACGGTAGGCATGCAACACGAGCACAAATTTAAAGTTACCTGCGGCTATCCCGAGCCGTTTGGAATGACATTTAAGTAATGAACACGATTCCAAGTTGACATTGATTGCCGGTAAGTATGGCTACGTATGACTTGAAGTTGCTCTCGAGATCAGCCCAAACAGCGTTTGCAGCGGCCACGTACTTGCCATGTTTTGCAATGACCCAATGGGTTGAATCGTGGCGCGACGAAGAGATCGATACACCGAAAATGGTTGAGACAGTCAGCTTTCCTTGATCGATGATTCTTTATTAATAAAGATTCTCTAGCATCAAAACAGGAGTGTGTTAGAATGATAGGATGATATAAAAATGTGGCGTACGACAGGTCACCGTCTTTGTTCTTTGTTCTTTCAGGGCTATAGTGACTGATGGCAGTGTAAACAAAAACTTGGTATATAATGTAGCATTTGAAAGGTACTTTTCATTCTTCCGCTCACCCTTGAACCTTGCCAGGACATGAATACCCGAAAACCTTACGATGGCACTCGCCGGAATCTACTTATTGCTATGGATGTGGGTACGACATACAGTGGAGCATCCTATTGGTATGTCTTTGCTAAGTTTTGCTGAACTTTTCAACTGCCGCTCAGCGATTACTTTCGATGCTTCTTTAGTCTTCTCGACCCAAGTGTTGTTCCGGAAATCCAAACAGTGACCCGGTACGTTGATAGTTCGTCACACAGCAATTCGGCTTTTCTGAGTCTTTCAATCAGCTTCCCGGCCCGTGAGCAGTATGGATGGTGCGGGTTCAGTTTGCGGTTAGGTTTAAAGGTTTAAAGGTGAGCCCGAGATGCAAACGTCTCTTTCTGGTTGGCAAACAGACTACAGTGTGCTCTTCAGCTCTTCTTCTAGCCCCCTAGTCCCACCAATCACTGCTCCTCCACTGCTCCTTCTTGCGGCTCCGCTGAGTTTCAACCTACTAGGATGACCCTAGTAGCCCCGACAATGCCAGCCATCACCGGGCCCATGACCAGTTACGTTGCATCGCACGTACATAGTACAATTTGAACGACTATTTGTCGGTTCCCACGCTACCTAGGACTGTCAGTTACTGAGCTCACCCCCTCTCCTCAAACTCTTGAACTGGATCCCGTTGGTGACACCGAGCGTTCTGTGAGTAACTTTTGATCGAACTTACGAACGCCACTCAGATGAAGCTCATACCCTCAGGATCGTTGTTAAAGACGCCGTCTACCTAGTAGACACATGTTTAGTTACAGTCGTTCTCTACATATAATTTCTGATGCTCCTCTTACGTGGATCTCTCCACATATTCATTATGTAGAACGGCATGGGCGGGTGCCCTGCATGCCTGTCTATGACGTGCGCGAGGCCCAATTAACATGCTTTCGGGCGACGTCTTGCGAGAAGGACTTGGCAATTCGCCTTGACATACAGCAGCCCACCCCCAAACAGGGGTAGTCGCCGTGATGCTCAGACCGTACGGTTGGCATTTTCCACCGTATTGGGTGTAGGAAGTAGGTATCGTCTGAACTGAAACAAGGCACAACAGGACTCCTTATAAAGCAACGGTAGGTACTCAAAGGACTTCCTAACTTCGCGTTTTCCGGGACATACCGTCAGTTGCGTCTGGTAGCGACACGGAACAGACCTTGTACCACCGGCATTCTACCGGTTATACTTTCCAGCGTCTTCCATTAACCAGCCATTTGCGCAGGTTGCTGGTCACGATGGGAGTCGAGCCATGGATCTAGTGATCTTTGGTCTCTCACGTGCCCAGGTTGTCTGTGCGAGGTTGCCGTTATACGTTTCGGGCGTACCATCCTCTAAGGTTCTTCCTATCACTCCAAAACTGGTCTGCTAGTGACCAGGTTGCTGTGTAGGCTACCGGTCACTGTGAGTACTAGCCTCGTTATAAGACTCTGGACTCACTGGTCTCCCAGTGACCAGGTTACTGTGTAGGCTGCCGGTCACTTTTAAAGCTAGATCAGGCTCTTTATGTCATATAAGTTCAAGCGCTCACTGGTCACCCAATGGCCAGTTTGCTGCTGCGAGGTAAAATAAAGACTGGTCACTGGGAGACCTGCCTCATTTATAAAACACTCACTGGTCTCCCAATGACGAGGTTGCTGTGCAGACTGCCGGTCTTTGGGTGACCAGCTTCTTTAAAACTCCACTGACTGGTCTCCCAGTGGCCAGATTACTGTGCAAGCTGCTGGTGACTGGATGATGACGTCTCGAGCGTTACGTGAAAGACTTTCTAACGGTTTCATCCAATAGAGACGACATTATGTGAAGCTGCCCACGTGAGGCGCGTTGTTTAAGACTAGGTCACCTACGGACGGACTTATGTGTAAGTTACTTTGCGTTCTCTTGCATATCAGCTTCGTTATACGCACGACTTGATTGATCTCCAGATATGACGATATCGTATGCACGTATATCGGTCACTGTGCGCGCATGTCACTCAATTTCGTTATAACACTGATGGACTCCCAATGACAAGGTTTCCGGTAAGCTACCGGTCACTGGAGACCAGCTCGTTATCACACTCACGGTTTAGCAACAGTGAGGCTACTGGGAGACTACTGGTAGACTGCGTCACTCTAGACCCGTTACGTTAAATAAGCAAAAATCCCTAGTGCCAATAGACCAAGTTAGTGCAACATGCTACCTTTCACTCCTCCCTCGTATACTCCGCCACTTGCTTAAGTCCACCCTCGCTTAAGTACTCCCAGGCTCTCCTCTCTTGCCTTCTTCCGTGGCCATGCTATCCTTGATCTAAGGAACTCGGGTTACAGGTCTTTACAGCCGCTTATCGTAACAACCTAGTACCTTTACAAGCATTTAAATCGCTATTACCGAGGTCTAAGCGGTCTATGGTATATTTTGGTAAATACATGTAAATATGCAAGTCTACGTTTCGAAATCTTTACTGTTTTGGATGGATGTACCGTACTAACCAGTACAAATGGTTTGGGTAGAGGGGATATGAGCCTGAGCCTATTAGTTAGACTCATGGTACTTTATGACAAATCTATAGTTGAGGCTTTTGTAGAGACAAAGCTCGCTGTTCTTAAGGAGAATTAAAAACATCTAGGTTCGTACTTTCGTAGCGATAAGGGTCGTCCAGTTTTACGACGTTCATCAAAAGTTTTGCGCTTAAGTGAGAGCAAAAAGATAAAAGTTCAGTCATATTCATTGACGAACAGTCGTAACTATAACCTCATGCCTGCACGCCGAATGGTAGAAGTCTTAGGAGGGAACAGTCGCTAGATGGTGGGTGTTAAAACGGGTAACCCAATAACGCATAAGCAAAAGGAAGACCGCGTAGGGTTTGTCAAGGAAGTCGAGGCTTTCGTCTGACGAGAACTTCCATGTGTCAAGCAAGTAGAGAAATGAGACCACAAGCCCGAACTATTTAGGCAGCAAGAGCATAGACTGTCACGAATACCAAAACGATAGCCTATTTATGTCAGGGTTCTTACACGTCTCGACAAGTATCCAGAGGGTCAATACGTCTACACTGTTAACTGGTCGCTTTTTCAACTCAACGCATTGGTCGTATCCTAAACCACCTAAGGTACTGCTTTCATTTCCTCCATACTCCTTAGCTTCTAGAGGTTTCCTTGGAGTACGAATGGGCTCCTCGTATATTCACTCTACATTCGGTTGCGATAAAGACCACTAAAGCCTTGCCTCGAGTAACCGAAGCTTTTCCGACTACTTACATTTCACATTCCATTCATCAATGTATATCTAGATATGTCATGGCCCAGTGATAAGAACGAGATGTACAGAATAGAGGCTCAGATTCTAACTGAAAAAAGAAACACTGTGCAACTTCCAGGCCTACCTCTTTCTAATGTTCTGATGAATTCATTGGACTACCTAGACTAATCTCCGAGGGCTTAGAGCCTGGTCCGACGAACACATACGTCACCCTTTCTTCATAGATCTCAACACGTTCCAAACGTAGGGTTCCGAGCATATCTAAGTTTTTAACTAATGAAAAACGTCCTGAAGCTTTTCACTGAGGACTGTAGATCGGTACATTTCTAGTTGCACTAGCTGACTCGAAGTCCGGGTCTGAAGTTAGCCTCCGGTTAGGTCTGAGCCCGTCGAGTTCATACGGCGATCGCTTACTTGTCAATAAGCTGTCTTCAGCACTGCTGTGATGGAAAGTAATTAAAGTTGTCGCCTTGCCGATAACTAGTATCAGACGCCATGAATGAGATTAGTTGTCCGCAATCTACACATCTATACTCTGGACGTACGCAATTGTAGTTCAAAAGCTCCGAAACGAAGGACAAGACAACTATAAAGTTCAAGATGGGTGTTGAATTCTGAGGCTGTTGGCAACTACCATCGCCATGAATGAGACTAGTCGTCCGCAATCGTTCACATGTGCACAGCCTTGTGTTGAAAAGTTCTGAGAAGGATAAGACAGGTATAGAGAATCTAGTTCAAGGGGAACCTAGACGTGATGTATTGAAGAAAATCCTAGTTGACAGTCGCCTGTGCGCTAAAGGTACTCCATAGGCTTACAAGTCCGCTGGTATACCGGTAGCGTCAAGAAGTTTAGCGTCGTTTTCTTCAGCTGGTTCTATTCAACACGTGATTCTTACTAAGCTTAGGAAAGTTAGTTAACTCCCGAGGGGAGCTCTGAGCTAAAAACCTATTACACATGCATGACTGAACGGCTATTCGATCTGGACTGGGGAATGCGTGTTGCAGCCTGAGTCTTTTGCTTACTTACTAGTCTTTTTTTTCCACACGACAACACATACGTACGTTGTTGACGTGCGAACCTGGTGCTTCTTTCCATTCCATATTTTTCTCGTATACCGACGGAGTAACATCTGAAAAACAGGATTGCGTGACGGAAGTTTCAGAAAGTACTAGAAACGGGGGACTGACGTAGGAACAATAGCTCAGGATCACCAGACTTAGTTAACTGCTCTATAGGCTGCGGTTTAGGAGAAGTAGTAAACAAGTAAGCTCAGTAGATAGGCTTAAGTATTAGGCTTAGTTTTCGAAAAGACCGTAGAATTAGTTCAAATTGCTATGGGGAGTGTTTGTACACGATATAGGTTGTGCTACATGTAAAAATAGTTCCAACACCAGTATGGATATAATACCTCCTACGCGGAGGCTACCATTCACCTGCAGTAAGTAGCTGAATGTTGAAAGGACATTTCCTTCCTCCTAATTTATTTACTGAGCTTTGAAAGAAGGGGAATGAAGCTAAATCTATGGTACGGTACTGGGAGTTACGTTCTGTCCTTATTGAGTATGGCTTGTAGCTATGACGGATGTGCTTCGGTTCATTCAGCATAGATCAGGAACTTTCGTTACAACGTTGCTCCAACTGGTTCAGCAGCACGCTAGTGCTATATGTAAAGTGGAGCGCCGAGGAAAAGTGTTAGAGGCGAAAAAGTGATCGTGAAACATAGAAGTTAGCTGCAGTAAACAAAAGCAAAAGTGGGAGTCCCAGTCTTGCTAAGCGTTCTCTCGTCGTCTATTCTTGCCCTAAACAGGGCTAACATCTATAACTTTCTACTTACATTCTTGCTGAAAAAAGTCACGTCCTTATATGTATATGACATCTGATAGATAGACCGTATCAATCCACTACGTGCTATGAGATTATGTATGAGATGATTTCTTTGTTAAATAAACTTACGGTCACAAGTAAATGGGTGGCAGGATTTAGCCCCCAGAAAGTCAACAGTATCTATTAGCAACGTCCAGGAGACCTTCTTATTATATTATGCCAGTTATTGAACTTATAGTGCCGCTCAACGAGTACTCTTGCATGGCGAAAAGCTGCGGGATCTTAAACTCTAATGTATATTTATACAGTCGTTATTAAAGAAACACGCCTAAGTTCACTTCTGCATGAGGAAGTTAGGTCCGATGGACCCGAAATTCGAGCCAATCGGGTTTACTATCCTACTGGCTTATAAGTTCAAACGTCGTCCAAAGAGGTCATTCTTGCAATGCTATTTCAACATGCCCATGGACTAGTAGATAGAGCTGTAGCGTCTCCCGCTATATCAATAGACGCACCACAACTCGCTGCCTCGTTCTTATGCAATAGTATGATTATGAGTGGCCGTAGAACTAGTTCGGTAAAACCACAAACTACACAAGGAGCCATTGTTATCTAAAACTGACTGAGTCTTGCCACATTGGCTTAGACGCTGAGGCAAGCCATCGCTTCCATATGTGACGCCTTGAGTCATCAGAGACGTTGTGACCACAAGACTTAACAAGGAAGTAATTTTAAGTCTCACTTTCGTCGTGCCTCATGCCGTTGAATGGAAGTTGTTTTAACACAGTTTGTTCAGACCTTAGTAAGCAAGCAGACAACGTCTTACTTACATTCTCCACACGAAAGCATTTTGTACAAGTCCTAATCTACGCAGTTTGCCATTATTGGTACTAAGGTATCACGGTAGATCGTTAGGATCTACACTGCTTCACTAGATCCATCTTGCTGTGACGTGGTAGTCGGTGTCGGAACAAAGACTATTACTTCAAAACATAAGTCTGTGTGGCTTTTTCACCATGTGGCATTTGCTTTAGTGAGTGCTTATTAAAACGCCAGCTGTTTCTAAGTTTGGGCAGCCAAAGTTTTTAAGTCACTCCCAGAACTTGTTCATCAGCAAACGACGTTTTGGAGGTTGTTCTTTTTGGTGGATAACTAGGCCTCTATGTTCTTTAGTCTTTTGACTCTTATCAAAACTGAAAGTTCCGAGTAGCTTCCTCTCCGAATGCAGTTGAAACAATCGCGTTCTGAAGACGACGTTTTATTAGCGCAAGTATTATCTGACATAGCTTCCAAGCTTCTTAAAACGGTGTAGGCAAGACACCTGCCCCTACATTTACTTTGTGTTACAGTCTTAGTTCTTTTTTGTACTCGGAGAGCTCAAATTCTAGCGAGTGGGTCTATTGAAGTAGACGGGCCTGAACTAAGGATGTAGATCCAGGGACAGAGATCGGGATGGTTTAAACTATTTCCGACCAAGCAACCCCGAGAACTTTCATTCAAACCAGCAGAACAGCTTTGTTAGTGTCTATACCAGTTACAGAAGCTCCTTCGCTCTGAGCCGATTAAAATTAAATAGACATGGAATTTTAATCTGTTCTTTATCTCCCGTATTTCGCTTCTTTCTTGTACGAAACTTCTATGACCGCGCGAAATAGAAACTGCTTATAACTCGGTCACTTCATTGGATTATCCCTTATATATTCTATTTTCTATATGCTCTTTGCTCTCCTTTAATGGCTGTAACACCAGACCAGTAGAGGGACTTACTATAAAAGAAAACGCACAGGCTAAACCTTAAAAGACCGAGTATTCTCGAGTTTAGCTGCCATGGTGGTGGACGCAGCTGTTACTGGTGAGGTGCAGGGACTATTTATGTATTTGTTCGGATTCATAGTGGTTTTTGTTGCTCCCATCTCTGAACTTGAGTGCCCTCAGTGTGTAGGTAACAAATCCGTTATCACGTTCGAACGGAGAGGGAGGCACTGTTTAACCTGGGAAGGCACTAGGAGAAAATTCAGCCACTAGTCAGGTCGTTCCTATCGTCGTGCAGAGTAAACTGAAACAACTCGCGGAAGGGTAGGCAAGCCTACACTGTCGTACTTAACTTACAATAGGAGCTGTGAAAGGGTCTGACTGTGCGGCATTCCACACCTGACTTACTACTTTAGAAACCATGTAACTTTTTCTATCGCCTCTTTTAGCCTTTTCTGTCGCTGTCGCCTAAACAACCCTCCTTCTCCCCTTATCGAACTAGCTGCCATAGGAGTAGAAACAGCAAGCCAGCTTCCACCTCAAACTTGGATACAAGTTTCTTAAACGACTCTACTTTCTTTTTTCCACTACCACATCTGTGTGGTAAGCCTCCCCTGGGTCAGAAGTAGAAGTCGAAAAAGCTCATATGGAAGGACCCAACGAAGCCGTGGATGACGAAACTGCCTGGGCAGAACTGGTATCATCTACTATCTCCCATAAAACCGTAGCGGTGGCTGTA